>VCJI01000128.1:0-16188 GCA_024139395.1 Backusella morwellensis
TACAAAATAAAAACGTCCGGGCACTTCGTAAAATCGCCAAGTTTGATTTTAAAATGTGATATATTATTACCTGCATAACACTAAGGCTATAGGCAATGATTACTAAATGACGTAAATACATATTTAGATTTTATTTATTACACAAACACAGTGTGACGCGCTCTATTTGGTAGTTATAAAATTTTATTCACCATCAAGTTCTCTTTTATAGCATCTTTCTTTCTTTCTTTCTTCTTCTCTAAATAATGATCAAATTATTAAAAAATAAAAGAAACCGTCTCCTTTTCCTAAGTTATTTTAAAGATTGGGTATTAGTTGTGGCAATGATCATCATTTTCTTTGGAATAAACTTGATTGACCCGTTTCACCGTGAGTTTTCTATCACCGATCAATCATTGATGCATCCACGAACTATGGAAGAAGAAGTGCCTGTTTGGCTTTTAGTTTTGCTAGCTATCATTATTCCTACCGTTATGATTATCTCGATATCATTAATTGTTTATAAAAGATGGACTTATTTACATAATGGCTTATTAGGTAATATTCAAATGAAAACATAATCATGTATTGGTATTAAAATTAATAATAATATAAAAAAAAAGGACTTTACCTTGCCTTGAGCATGACAATCATGATTACAGATATTATAAAGGTAAAAAAAGCAGTTTATTTCTCTCAATCATACACTCACTCCATGTATAATAAAAGATGACAACTGGAAGACCTCGACCAGACATGTTTGCTATTTGTCAACCACCAGAAGGAATACAAGATCCACCACTTGGTCTGCTCAATTATACAATCTGTACCCAACCGCATGATTCTTATGAATTTGAGGATGCCTTTAAAAGTTTTCCGAGTGGCCATTCATCCTGTACGTAAGATATTGAGATGCACTTTTCTTTCATACTAACAATAAAAATATATAGTTTCATTTGCTGGTTTAGGATATTTATCATTTTTCTTTGCTGGAAAGATGCATATGTTTGATGGAAGAGGAGTAACGTGTTGATACATTTATATATAACGTATGTAAGCTAATTGATTGTTACTACTTTAGCATACGTATAAAAGTTTTGTGTTTGCGATTCCTTTCTTGGGAGCTCTTTTGGTTGCAATTTCCAGAGTTCGTGACTATAGACATCATTGGTCAGATGTGTTTGTCGGTGGAATCATTGGTAAATCATAATACAATAAGAAATGGATATTGCCATGTATGTAAAATATATATATACTGATGTATTAATATAGGGATTGTTTTCGCCTATTTTGCCTATCGCCAATATCATCCATCCTTGGCTTCGGATGAGTGCCATGAGCCTTATGAACCACGTATAAAAAGACCAGAAGATTTATTCCCAAAATCAAATACTGACATTGAAGCGGCAGCATCATACCAAGGTATGTACATATTTCATCACAAATCTATATAATTATATAAACTCTTATGTATTTAGACCCATCATCATCATCATCTTCTTCTTCTTCGTCACAAGGTGATGCTCGTACACAGCCCACTATTATATCGGGTTTCAACTCAAAGCACAATATAAGTTCAGAATGAACAATAAACAGACCCACTCTCTTTTCTTTTTGTACATAAATACGTATATACATATAAGCAAGATCCCCTCTTTATATAATAGGATGTTATAATAATTAAAAATTAATTGTATGATAATGATTTCCCTAAATGAGCTGGTTTTAGAACAATGCTTGAAGAAGTTATATCTTCTGGAACAGCCAGCAAGTTGTTATCTATTTCATCATCAGTTGAAATATAGTACTTCTCTTCTTCATCTTCTGGTGACTTTTGCTCTGATATTTTACGAAAGTTCTGCCTGTTGCTTGATTAAATGAGTATTCATTCTCCCTTTCACTCTTGGCCCACTCCATGATCTTACATTGTCTGTGTTATATCATCCAGCTATATACGATCTTAGAATATCATTTTTATATCTATATATACACTTCTTGTTTATACCTTTTCCATCATGCTTTTTAACATAAGCTCTTTTTTCTCAAAACCCTTTATAGATGAAATCTCCTGACCTTGTGTTCTATACTGTATGTTAATGGGGGTTCCAAAAACACCATTTTACATATGACTTTACGGTATATCATTAATAGACTCTAAAGAAACATGTTGACCTGCTAAATCAATCTGTTTTCTTCTTATGATATCCAACTCTTTAAATAATCTACTCGTATTTTTTCCTTTTTTTATGGTTACTACTTGTGATATTGACGAATGAAACCAAACCAAATAAACTAACCAAACACCCTCATTTCGTTGGTCCGAAATTGACGATCTATTTCTTTAAATCCGTCATTAAGTTCTCTTACAATCTGATCATGCTTTTCCATTTCGTCTTTCTTATTATTATTAAGACAAAACACAACAAAAAAAAAGAGTGCGAGAAAGAGACACACTGATATTGCTTTTGTGTGTATTTATAAACTATTTAATCTCAGAAGCAAGCATCCGGGCCGGAGTATTTAATGCGCTTTGTCATTTTTGATGAACAGCCATTAGCGCTTGATATCTAACCTCTTGATCAGAATGTGTCGTTGGTTCCATAATACGTTGCTTTGCATCGATTTCTTGTAGGAATCTATATATAACTTATCAATAAATTGACATGCATTATCTTTGCATGTGTTTTCTGACTTACTCTTTTCCTTTTTTCGATGCATGCTTTACGTAATATCCAATATCACTGGCAGCAATTGCAAGTGATTGAGGGTTTGAAAAAGGGTACTTTATTTATAAAAAGCCTATATAAGTTTGACAATGATGAGGGTACAAACCCTCGCGGCGAGTATAAGGAAGATCTCAATAGCATCGAAGAGAAATCCCTCGCACTTTCTGAATCAAAAAACACTGTCATCATTTGTTACAAAACTCTAAACTTTCTCTTCTCGTTTTTTTTTCAATGTGTTTTTTCGTTATAAAAAACCTCTTTTTTTATCAATATACTACCCCTTTAAAATTTCTTCTTTATAAACACCTCTTACTTAGCACTCACACCTTTTTTATCTTTTCTTTATTTTTCTATTATCGAATATCTTATTAAACAGTAATTAAAAATATAAATATCTTTATCTCCTTATCCTTAACACGTAAAGCTTAATGTGACCGTCTTTAATTTTGTAAGTGTAAAAAAGCAAAAAGGTACCCGGCTCATAACACCTTCTTAAAAAGTTTTTTTCCTGTTTTCTAAAGTCTTAATTAAAATCCGTATAAAACGCCAGAAAAAAGACCCGACGAATGTTTATTTTGAAATAGCATGAACTGTACATGCCATGATTTCCTCTCCGGTTGCACCAATAGCAATTGCAGGAATACAAGTGATTGCTGGTAATTCATTGTCTAATTCTCTTATAATCATGTTTCTGCATTCATTTTCACTTAAGTCACTAATATTATAAAATACACGCATCGACAATACGTCTTTCCATTGCATCTCACTCTCTTCAAGTGCTGTGGTAACTGATTTGATCAATTTACTTGGGTCATTATCTACATGACATATTTAGTAAGTAAAAGATACAAAATGGTAAAATATATACACGTCTTACTTCGTACTTGTGATACAATGGTTGTAAAGCCATCGTTCAAACAACACTTTGTCTTTGTGTCTGCTTCTGTCTTGACATCTAACAACCATCACGGTTGTATGGTTAATAACAACAATAGCATTACATATTTAAATCCATTTACCAATAGGGCCCTGATTTATCTTTGCAACTGATAATTTTGTAGACAGAGGTGCATCATCATCATCATCATCTGTATCATCATCGTTATATGCAAGTGTAGTCGTTGGCTTTGATGCATGCAATAAAACTTGCCATTCCACCATAGCACCTTTTGGTAATGCTGGTACAGATACGAACAAAATAGGCGGTCTCACCTCTTCTTCATCGGTATATACATCCCAGGCACGTTCGGCCAAAGGCAAGTAAATAGGGTCACTTACATAACAAACCCAAAGTGCACTGTCATCCAATAATGATAATTCTAATACGTTCACTATGTTTTCCAAATTACGCAGTGAAAGTGCGGCTTGATCTGAAAATGTCGATGGTAATTCGAGTGTGTTGGGAATAAGACCGATTTGACCTGCAATGAATACATGGCCAAGGGTCTTGGGTGAATAGTTAGTGCTTTTGTTTTTCTTTTAAAGCATGCAACTTACAATAACACTCTGTGAATACGGTCCAATGTTGGCGGGTGCCCAATAAGAAACGCCCTGTACATGCATCGTATCTCTTTTATTCTCTTTGATTGCAATTAGATCGATTTGAAGGTTTGATTTTGTCAAATTTGCACCAACCAAAGCACTATACACAAAGAGTAAGATTACATGTAAACTCTCTCCTTTTCCTTTTTCTTTTTACCGTGGTGATGGATTAATGTCAAAAAACTTTTTATAAACCGCGTTGACACGGGCGAAATCACCCATATTAGAAACAAGTACATTCATGCTGACAACATCGTCATACTTGAATCCATTCGCTACTAGTTTCTCTTGGACTGCATTCATGCATGCCTCAGTCTCTTCTTCGATATCCTTGTATGCCTTTGAAGGCGATGCTGTTATTCCTCCAAGTGCGAGGATTGGTCCTTGTACTTTAACTGATTCTTTTATTTCATCATCCTTTTCTTTATTGAATGATGTGATTGGCACCTTGACAACAGTTGTATTACTATTAACCGCATCTGTAATTGACTCGTATGCATGGAATTCTTTCCAGTCCTGTATCACTGCGTTTTGATCTTCAGGTTCTTTATCTTCAAGTCTACAATTTTTGAATCGTAAATAAGCAACTTGGGCGAATGCATCATCCGAGTGGATGACGGTCTCTGATTCTTCACTATTTGATATATAGATAAGCTTTTCTTCTTTCTCGCCATTCCAAAGGTGTTTTCTTACATAATGATTCGTTTTTTGAATAATGGACAATCCAAAGTAAAGGTTTCATATTCGCCACCCTCACCACAAATGTGCAAATCGTACATATCATGCTACACACACGCACTTTAGCTTATTTTCTTCACCCTCGCCATCTCTATTTAACCAGCTTACCATTTTACAAAGGTGAGGATACATTTGGCCAATAGATTTACCGAGATGAATTGGCTTTAATCCAATAGCTGCTATTTTAATAAGCACTGCATTCACGCCCGCGTTTGCCATTTCATATAAAAGTTCTTTTTGATCTCGACGCCAAAGATAAGCAAAAGACATGAGGCCTAGACGATTGCATCTGGTGTAAATGAACCACTTGTCAAGACTCGTTTACCCAACATCATTTACACAAGTTCAAGCTTACTTACACATGTTCCACACGTACTCTTTGATAGTTTGACAAAATAGCTCCAACCGAAACCCCTTTAATGTCAGGATGATGTTCCTTTTTGATAATGTTTATTTACCATGGTCCAATCATTACAAATCAGCAAAACCTACCAATACTTGCTTTAACAATATGTAGAGATCTTCAGTTTCATCCTTTTCAGTAACTCTATAATCGCTTGATTGAATAATCGAACTTCCCAAGATCTCCTGTCGATAGAGTGGAACCCCCATACACTCTGCGTAAAAATGGATAGCGTCGTGTCCGACTGTTTGATACATAAAGCTATCCAACTCGTCTAAATCGATATACATGTACATGTGTTCATATCATTTGGATATTTATTATTAAAGCTAGAATATATGTGCTTTTACCCTTTCCCAACGCTGTTGGTGGCTTCAAATTTGCAATGGCAGTGATCTCATGTCCATTTGCAACACACTGCATCATGTTATAGCAGCTGTCTTTACCACCACTAAAAAAAGAAAAAAAAAGAAAAAAAAAAGAAAAAAAAAAAGAGTATTTAAAACGCCTGAAAGGAACATATCTTGTTATTCTGACCTAACTAAAGCTACAATCTTCATTTCAACTTGATCAAAAGCAAAAGAACAAAGAAAAAGAGGTGTCAAAAGAGAAGGCAAAGAAAACGTTTTTACTTTTAAAAAATGATTTTGGATATAAATTTTATTCAAAGAAAAAGTCACAATTTTTTACACACATGCACATTATAATATTATATATAAAAAAATAAATTATTGTAAGACGTTCAAGTATTCAACCAAACACATCATAGCCATAGCCTGACCATAAGGCATAGAGGTCAAGGGAATCTCCTTGTAGAATTGCTTGGTCTCACCCATGGGAGTACCGAATGAAACATTGATGAGTTCACCAGCCTCGTCAGTGTTATCAATAACAGCCTGTACACCCTTCAATGCAGCCTTCTGATAATGATCACCAGTAACATAGCCCTTACGCACGGATTTCATGATACCATAAGCAAAACCAGCAGAAGCAGAAGCCTCCAAATAACTTGTGGAATCATCAATGAGAGTATGCCAGAGACCAGTTTCTTCGTTTTGGAGTCGCACAAGGGCATCAATTTGGGAAGTCAAGCTGTTGATCAAGTGGATACGGAGGGAATCATTCTCATCGTTGAGGTTGAGGAGTTCAATAAATTCGGGGATGACAATGGTAATCCAACTGTTACCTCTAGCCCAAAGAGCTTCAGCAAAGTTATGACCGAGATCGGTAGAGTTCTTGTCGAGGTTGAATTGCCAGCCGTGGAAGAAGAGACCAGTCTTGGTATCAAAGAGGAATTGGATGTGCAAAAAGAACTGGCGCTTGGCCTCCTCGATATAGTGAGGTCTGTCGAGAACGTAACCAATCTTGGCAAGGGGAACAACGGTCATCATCAAGGTATCGTCCCAGAGCTGACCTTCATGAAGGGAGACATAGGTTACATGCTGGAGACCACCATACTTTGTGCGGTTCAAATCATTCATAGCCCATTCGGCCCAGGAGTCCAAGTATTCTCTGTATACCTCGTTAGTCTTTCCTTGGTGCTCGTAGACATAAGCCAATGTTAAAAAGACGGCCATGGTATTGATGTTACGGTGACGCTTCTTGGTTTCTTCTTCCTTGATACGTGCATCAAACCAATCTGTAATGACCTTGAGTGTATCAGGGTTCTTTGTGATTTCATAAAACTTCCAGAGACCATAAAGTCCAATACCATGTGTCCATTCCCAATCGTTCCAACCCTTTGTATCGATAATTGTACCATCCTCCAAGTGCAAAAGGAACTCACCAGACTCATCCTTGATACCAACGAGGTTGTCAATCAATGATTGGATAATATCACTGATCTGACTTTTTGAAAGCGAACTGAGGGGCTTGGTGGTAGTAGTCTTGATGTTTGTAGGGCAAGCGGCAGTCATTTTTATTATTATCTAAAGAGATGTTGGAAAGAAAGAAAAAGAAGTTAACAAAAAAAAAAAAAAAAGTTTATTTTATAGAGTATAGTTTTATGTAACCACTCTTAATTACATATTGAGGGTGTTTTTTTTCCTCTAGAGAATAATGGAAAGTGAAAAGGGTGTGAAAAAGTTTACTCGGAGAAATTTGAAAATTCATGAGAATAATTCGCAAACAATCCGAAAAGCTGGGGTATAAATCTTTGTGTGACAATATATGCATTTTTTTATATCCAGTAACTATTAACGTCATTCATTTAGATCTTCCCCTTAAAATATCTTGTGTTATTAACAAACGATGATTCGTCTCAAAAGGTACCAATATTTTCTGGACTAGTTGCAGATGTGAGAAAAATGAAAACATAGTCTATTTAGAAAACACAGGGTATGCTTGATTGATCCATCATCACTACAGTACTACTATTGGTGTAAATACTAGACTCGATATTTTTATTAATTGATAACACATTATTATTATTATTATTATATAGAAAGGATAGTTTTATTTATAAAAAAAATTAAAGAGATATAATATACATAAGAGATAAAATAAAAACAAATTAATACACATATTGGAAATAAAGATTTTGTCTGTCTGTCAAATCATCAAAAGAGTGTGACAAGTCCTGTTCAGGGTTCTTAACAGACATGTCTTCCTTCAAGATCTTTTGCTTCTTCTTGTTTTGGCAAACAAACCAGGTTCTCAAGAAGATCAAGATGATAAAAATACAAGCATAGCATGCGATGTGGACTGCAAATCCTTTAAAGTAACGAGGGGCATCGGTTTCTTGGAAAACTTGGGGACCTGAAAAATGAACAAATTATTAATCAGCCGACTTTTCTTAAGTAGAAAAATCAAAAAACTTACCAATTGCATTTCCAATAGCCCAGAAAATAAAGTTCATGGCAACTGCTACACTCTTTTTTGTCTGACCACCAACATTGCGACTTAACAAAGATAAACTGAGATTTGCACAACCCCAGAATGAGAGTACAAGATAGTAGGAAAATAATAAGCCGGCTTTTGTGGCAAGATTTGTATTTTCTACCGTCATAAGTACGACAGTACCAACCACGCTCCTATATTAGAACATGAGGATTTTTTAATTAGTCTGTTTTTTTTCTATATAGAACGAAAATGAATTTGAAGAGTTAAACTTACGGAATACAGTAAATGATCATGACAAGGATAGTGTTTCCCCATCTCTTTGAGATATAAGTAGAAGACAATAAAGTAAACATGATATAAACGCCAAGGACCATTGCCAACAGCTGAGTTTGTAGCACTGTAAAACCAAAGCCGGTGATAATGATATTAGCGAAAGCACCTAAACCCGAAGTAGGGAGGGTAGTAAAAAAGGCGATTAAACCGTAGCACCAAACCTGGGGATCCTTAAGAGCATCAATGAACTGATCTTTTCTGAACTTGCGATTCTGGAGACCTGTCTGGTTAGAACGAACACGCTCAACCATCAACTTCTTATCCTCTTCGGAAAAGCACTTGGCTCTCATGGGACTGTCAGGCATAATAAAAAGGACAACGATACCCCATACAAAGGAGACACAGCCATAACTCAGGAACAGGGCCTGCCAGCTCTTGATGGGACCGCTTGTGATGTTTGTAAAGGCATAGGCAAGAATACCACCGACGATTTGTTGGAAACCATTCATCATGTACCAGATGGTAACAATAAATGCTTGTTCGTCACGTTTATACCACATACCAGATAAAAGTAAAAAGATGGGCTGACAGCTTGCTTCAAAGATACCCAAAAGAGTACGAACAACAACAAGTGAGACGAAATTTGTGCATAGCGCATGGAAGGCAAGGACTGCACTCCAACACAAGATGTTGAAGGCAAGGTATTTGGCAATAGGGACCTTTTGGATGATCCAGTTTGTTGGGTATTCGACAACTAGTACAGCAATGTAGATACAGGTTGTAAGCCAGGAATACTGTGTATATTAAAATATGTAATGGACACAAAAATAAAAAAAAAGGATGTGTGTGAATATTTATGTCTAATGCTTTGTATGGTAAAATTATCAGTTTTTAAACAGCATCTTACCTGTTGCCCTTCCAAATGTGTATCCTCCGGTAGATTCATGATGGAAGAAAAGGACAGGGTTCCTTTATCTAGAGCCTGTAAAAAGTATGTCACCACCATAACAGTAAGCACACGCTTGTCAATGAGGCGCTTCAGTCTCTTGTTTGTGTCTTCATCAATCTCTATAGCAGTAGCAGACATGTATTTGGCCACTTCGGGATCAATACGGTTGTGGTCACCACCATTGGCTTCTTCAATATGTTCATTTTCGACGCTTCCCACTTTCTTTATCGAGTATTCTTGATTTGTCATATATAGTTATAATAGATAAATAAATAAGTAAATGAATAAGTGAAGGTAGAAAAAGAAAGAGTTTATATATGTATTTTATATATCCCAGAAAATAAAATAAAAAAAATTAAGTTTATTTAGTCATCTTGCTTTATTACATTGTAGCACATTTTAAAAAATAAGTGTGGGGAAAGACAGAACTCAAAATGGCATATTTTGTTTCACACACTGTCTTTGTAATCTCCTCAAATTCTCCTTGCATGTTCTTTCTTTCTTTTTATTTAAATTATATGGGAATAAAGACACCCTCTCCTCTGCTGTATACATTTCATATGTAAAAGATAGCAGTGATAATAATAGAGATGATTCTGTGCAAATACAGAAAATACAATCAAAAGCCTTGTCTTGTCTACATCTTTTTTATATAATAAAAACAAACTAAAAGGAACAAGATATTTACAAAAAAGGAAAATATCTATTTCACTCCCCTTCTGGGTAATCTTCTATTTCATCTTCTTCGTCTGCAGTTGTACCAACGGAAAAGTAAGCGCCGCCCAGCACAGTCAAATCAAATCCATGAGGCTCATACTCTTCATGATCGTCATAATCTTCATAATATGCACTTTGTTCTGAGTGGGCACTTTCTTGGCTTGATTCGCGTCCTCCAAAGATAGGCATAGGGCCGCCCGCACTATGCCCACTCCCACTGCCACTATGCCCGCTTAGGGAATTTATCGAGCGGTTTTTCCACGAACGCTCTTTCCTCAATTCATTTTCGATTTCTAAAAACGGTTGTTACAATCCACTATTCTGCTATACCATATATTAGCTCACCTTCATGTGTCATGTTCATAAATTTTTGATAATATGCTGAATCATCGTGTGATAGTCCGTTCCGCTGCAACCTATCTTTTGCATCTTTGTTGCCAATAACGTCGGCAATAGCAGTTAATGTTCTTGTGTATTCAATGTTTTTCGGTGGCTGCACGCTTGTGCTGGATTGTCTAAAGATGTCGCCGTCACTTCTAGTGTGTTGTAGCGATTCAGTTCCCGAGTGCCGTGTGGTATTATCGTGTATTGATTCTTCCGTGAGATTAGAATTCGTAGTGCCAACAATCCTGACAACGGATTCAACCACAGTTTCTTCAATGACTGGAGGTGGTGTTGGTGTTTGTTTTGGTGTGCGTTCTCCCTCTGAATTTGAATCACCACTGCAGTTGCTGTTCCTTGAATCAAGGAATAGAGGTTCAGTAGATTCTGACATGCTTTGCTTTATCCTTACTCTAGACTAAAGGTATGTTTTTATTATCAGGAGTGATCCCAAATTGCAATAAACAGCTAAAGATCTGTGTTTTTCACTTTGTGGTGGTGGTGTTTGTGTGAATGTTTTTTTTTCTCGCTTTTTTTTCTGGCTTCAGCGAGTATATTTTAATTACCGCACCAATCATTTTGATACTTCTTGTTGTTTTCGGGTCAACAAGGACTGTCCAAGCCTTTGAAGCGTTTTGTCACTTTCACTTCGTAGCTGAATCAATGGATACTTTTTTGAAAAATAAGGGTTGACTTTTTTCTTTTTTTGTTATCTTGGGAGCGATGGTATGTAATAAACTTGTAGATCTCTGAAAACATGAAGGTCACTTTCTTGGAAATGGAACGCCACTCTTGACAAGGAGCTCAATCTTTGAAGCTTACATTATCGAGAGCTGGTAGATCTTTTTGTAAAGAAGCTTCATTATCAAATTAGTTGCGACATCATCAGAGATGAAGGAATAAAGACATTGCTGCATCAGGCCGATATTTGTCTTGTAACTCGAAAAAGAGAAAAAGAAAAATGGTATTCTAAATTGGGCTGTATTAGTAGTCATTGAAAATCACAATACTTGATTTTTATTTTTAATAAAAGAATTCCTTCTAATTCCAAAAAAAAGTCAGAAGAATGTTGACCTTTCCTTAACTGTTAAAATCATGCTGCCTTTTTTTTTCCTTTAAATAAAATTCCTACTAAAAGTAATCTGCGAATTGATCATTATTATTATTATTATTATTATTTTCTTTTGTGGCATGACCTTCTACTGTATATGGTTTCTTTCGAAGTAAATACAAGGCCAAATGGAAATAATACTTTGCATCAAATGATAAAAAGATGCACATGCAAAGCATAAGCATATCTACTGTAATTTTTTTTTCTGACAAAGAAGTTACTAGTCAAGCTTAAAAGCGATGGCAGCGATATTTTGCACTGCTAGCAAAGGAACACTAGAGGAACATATCATATAGACAAAAATGGAAATTCCCGAACTCTGGGAGAGTCTTGGTATAGAACAAGAATAGTACGACAAAATGTATTAGACCAACTCAACTTTGAGATGATTTTAAGTTGCATTATATTACAGGTAAAGAATATCATAGTATATACCAGAAGAAATTCTCGAAAACAAAATAAAAAATAGAATAAATATGACCATATTGTTACCAGTATACTATACCAAGTATAATGCATATTGTTTTACGTCGATTCAGCAGTTGTCATTTAGATCATGCTAAAAAACAGAAACTTCAAAGTCAGCAAATTATAGTAGCAATATCATTGTTATTCATAATAAAGATGAAGATTCATTATACTTGAAACACATATCCCCATTTTGTGAAACATTGTCAAAAGACTAGGTTCACTTATTTCGACTTGGAAGGTTTTTGAAAGATGGTGAGAGTCATTATGGCCTTCTCATGAATTCTGGATATAAATAGAAAGGAAGCATTCCAGAAATATCAAAAACGAGGGTCTTACGTTTATATTAATAATAATGGCAAAAGAAGCTCTGTGCTGAAACCGTATTCTCGTATTATTAACCATTAACAGAGTACTGGCTTCAGCATTTTCGATTCTCTTTATTAAAAACTGGCATGTATTTGTTTACTATAATATTATATCTATAAAACATAGAGTGGGTACATATGTGAAAATAAATACTGAAAAAGGTTAGCAAACAAAATGATAATACTTCGTAAATGATATGCTCTCGCATTTCTATCCCGTACACTTGCGTATACTTTCTGGGTGCTGGGTGCTGATTTCTATTCCTTAAAATAGAAACTTTGCGTTTAATGAATCTCATTTTTGATCGTTTACATCGTATTTCTAAATCCAATTGCTCCAGGAATAATAAAAGAAAGGAAATGTATACCCAAAATCATATATGTCAGTTAAATGCATTTTACCAAGAATCTTTAATGATGCCAAGTATGAAAATGGCTAGATTGGCGACTTCAACAAACAAATTAGTTCTGTATGTGACTTCGTGTATTATTTTTCTTTCTCTCACTAAATAAAATAAAGATAAATACATATTATTAGGGGACTGTAAAGGAGTTATCAAGTGGTGATATATCCATTGGCCGTTCGATTGTTCTTCAGTGATGATAAATTAACTACACAAACATATGATTACTAGAAAAAGGTTCAAGTTAAAGCTGAAAGAGTTATTAAAATAGTGTATATGTTATTTAGAATGAAACAATCCACGTATCCAACTCGTTACTATTTAAATTGTCAATATTGTTTACCATTAATATAAAAGGGTCGACTTCAAGACATAATCAGAAAAAAAAAAAAGTAACCAGCTTTTATTTTTCAAAAATATGTCTCGTTTACTTCAATTTTGCTGTGCAGTTATCGTTGTGGTTGTTGCATTACTGCACTCTGCCGAAGCAATTGCTGTTGTTAATAGAAATCGTTTTTTGGAAGCTCACAACAACTATCGTCTCAAACATCATGCACCTAAACTCAAGTATAGTTATACTTTAGAAAATGCTGCCCAGAGAGTTGCCAACACCTGTAAGATGGTCCACAGTAATGGTCCTTATGGCGAGAGCTTAGCCTGGGGTTACAAGACTGCTACTGATGCCACCAATGCTTGGTACAACGAAGTTGGAGCCTACGACTACGATAATCCTGGTTATGGTATTCATACTGGTCACTTCACTCAAGTTGTCTGGAAGGACACCACAGAAATCGGCTGTGGTATTCGTAAGTGCAAGGATTTCTTCATGTTTGTTTGTGCCTATAAAGAACCAGGCAATATTGTTGGTAACAACAACTCCCACTTCAAGGATAATGTACTCCCCCCTTAAATACTTTCTTTTTAAATTATTTGATACTAGATTTATACACATAATAAACTTTATCTTAGTTTTGTAACTGCACATTAATCGATGTTTATAAAGCCCAAAGTTATTCGATTTCTATGAGACGTGTAAACATTTTCTAATTGCTTCAAAAACCTATTTCATTTATCAAAAATTAAGTATTGAACCACTTCCCAAAGTATACATATGCTGGATCCATTTAAATCATATATACATAAAATATCACATATTTACTTACAAAACACTATATTAAAATATGTTTTAAGGTTACCAACTTATTACAAAGTTAACTCAAGGTTATTAACTTAGAATAGCATGGTTTATTAAGTGGATGAAAAAGACAACTTTTCAAAGAATTGGAAAAACACATTCATAACCTACCAATAGTTTGCGATTTGTAAAATCTGGATGTGCAATTGCACATCCAAGCTATAATTTATTGATTAAATTCTAATAAATAATTTAAGAGACGAAAGAGAGATTGCGAATAGAGGATATTTTATGGGGGGAGAACATTTTGCTCGAAGTAGGTGTTGTTGCTACCAACAATATTACCAGGTTGCTTATAAAAGCAAGCATACATGTAGACATCCTTGCACAAACGAATGCCGCAACCAATCTCTGTGGTGTCCTTCCAAACTACCTGAGTGAAGTGACCAGTGTGCTCACCGTAACCAGGACTAGCGTAGTTGTAGTTTGAAACTTCGTTGTACCAAGCATTTGTGGCATCGGTAGGAGTCTTGTAACCCCAGGCTAAGTTCTCGCCGTAAGGACCATTACTGTGGACCATCTTACAGGTATTGACAAGTACTTGAGCAGCATATTCTAAAGTACCACTATAAGTGAGTTTGGGTGCATGATGCTTGAGACGATAGTTGTTATGAGGTTCCAAAAATAAATTTCTATCAGTAGCACTAAGTGCTTCGGCAGAGTGGAGCAATGCAATAACCACAACGATAACTGCACAGCAAAATTGAAGTAAATGGGTCATATTCTTGAAAAATAGAAGCTGATTACTTTTTTTTTTTCTTATTATGTCTTGAAGTCGACCCTTTTATATTAATGGTAAACAATATTGACAATTTAAATAGTAACGAGTTGGATACGTGGATTGTTTCACTCTAAATAACATATTAACCTATAATAGATCTTTGGAACTCTCAGGCTCAATGTGAGATAAAAAGACTTTTCTAGTAATCAAATAATTCTTATGGTCCAATTTAATATTATCATAAAAAAAGGTAAACCCGCTGGAGTTATATGATCCTCTCACCATTCATTATTACTTGCTTATTTATATTTGCTTATTTTTTAATAAGAGGTCATCCTTGTAGTATTTCTGTTAATAATAATAAAAGAGTAGTCCTATCCCACATTTAGTATGTTTTTCAAACTGCAATGTTTTCTTTCATATTTAACATCGTTTAAAATTCTTTGTAAATAAAAACAGATGTGACATGCATCCAGCTATTGGGTATTGGCAACTTTCGGACATATTATTTGGCTTTCATTCCTAGAATGCTTAAAAAGGTAATTGTATTTTCAAAAAGAATATACTTACATGTTAACGTTAAGATCGAACGCGACCTTACTCTTTTAAGAAATATAAGATCAACATAGAAAAAATGTATGAAAGTATATGAGATATCAATGCTAGAACATATAGTTTATGAATGTCAATTTTTTTTTGGTGGAAAATCATTGATTTAATTATGTGTATATATTGTAGTTTTAAATCCATTGTTTATTTATAAATTACAACGATACATATTAGTTCTTAAGAAATGGAGTTGATTCGATAATGGTCCAGGTTATTGATTCTCAGGATCACACGTTTATTCCTTTAACGATGTTTTGTAAGTAACTCTATCTATACCTATTATACATATTAGATTTTAGATTATTGGATTGACAAATGTCTTATTTCTGTTTAATAAAAACAATTATTGAATTTACAGTGGCTCCTCGATAAATTCCTACCTCGCTGAACTGGCCATTTTCTTTACCCCTCTACCAATCTGACTGGTTAAATTTCCACTTATCGTTAAATTCACATTCCCATTTTTTTGAGATGGGAATCTTAAACGAGAACGGTTTTAGCCAATCATTTTAGAAGTTTACTTTAAGGAAAAACAAAGTGCCGATAATAATAATGGGGATGAGGGATCTAATACTGCTTGAAGCCAAACAATAAAATATTAGTGTTATTATTAATTATTGATAGATTTGTTCAATGAATAAAATAGTTTAACTCAAATGTATTCATTTATAGTCAAACAATAACACAAATCACCATGGGATTAATCACATATAAAACCATTACGCTGAGTCTGATCCAAAAACAAATGAAAAATGCACTGGTT
>VCJI01001280.1:0-22052 GCA_024139395.1 Backusella morwellensis
GCTCCTTCCAGGAAATCTTGGGCGGTAAGCACGACAACTTGCCCGAATCCGCTTTCTACATGCAAGGTGATATCAACGATGTCCAGAAGCGTGCTGAAGAACTCGCCAAGGAAATGAGCACCCAATAAGAGGGAGGTTTTTTGACTTGTTGAAAAAAAAAAAGCAGATTTTGATCTTGTATCTTTTTTGTTTGTTGTATGAAAATTAATAATAATGGAATATCGATTAAAAAAAAGAAAAAAAATTAGAATGATTATCCATATTCACGATAAAGACATGGGATATTTGATATGTTTATTTGTGTGTATAGTGTATTGTGTTATATATTTAGCATAGAGTGTTTAACCTTGTTCATGGAGCGTATATAGATATGTTGTCATTTGTTGTCCTTTTCCGTTTTAATATATAAAAAAAGGATCATCATATTTCCACAGTTATGATGTCCTGCATATCAGCAACTCCTTATTTTACAAAAAATATGTTGATAAAAAATCACCAATTTGATCGAGGAGGTTTTCTCTTCATAATTGTTCCAAACATTACCAAACCTCAGGGCGAAACATCGTCTTTCCAAAAATGGTCATGTCAACAAGAGTTGTCATTCTCATTAACATTCTCTTCAAACAAATATAAAATGTCATAAAGAACGAGACATCTTATCATCTTGTTTTGTCTCATATCTTTAATTCATTTATTCCTCTTCTTCCTTGTCTTTATTTTTATTTCCTTTTCTCTCCATAGTACTTACAAAAGGAGTATGAGAATTTCTCTATTATTCTTATGCATTGGTAGTGCTTGTGCATTAAACCCCATCGTTATCAAGGGCTCAAAGTTCTTTGACTCTGTTACAAAGAAGCAATTCTTCATCAAAGGGTAAAATACATACAAAACAGCAATTCTATATAATTGCTTGATTTAACCCCAACCCTTTCACCAATATAGTATAGCATATCAACCCAGAGGAGGGTATCACCCAGACAACACCTCTCCAGATCCCCTAGCTGATCCAGCCGCTTGTGCACGGGATGCGCCGCTCATGGCCAAGCTAAAAACAAATGTTATCCGCGTTTATGAAGTAATTAAAATTTATAGAAATAGGAGTATAGTTGTTTAATTATTAAATCATATTTTTCTATGATATCGATAGATTGACCCCAAGCGTGACCATGATGAATGTATGAAGATATTTGAAGACGCAGGTATTTATCTTTTATTGGATATTGCAACACCTCACTTCTCAGTAAATCGCAAAGCGCCCGAATACGACGTAAGACTTTATAACGCATACAAGGCCACCGTTGATGCATTCTTGAAATATAAAAACATTCTGGGTTTCATTGCTGGTAATGAAGTCACCAACGACAAAAAAAGTACATTGGCATCTGCCTACGTCAAAGCTGCTCTTAGAGATACCAAGGCTTATTTGAAAGAAAAAAAGAAGAATATACCAGTTGGATATGCAAGCAATGACGATGAATACATTCGAGATCCCATCAAAGATTATTTCAATTGTGGCGACGAAGAAAGCCAGGTAAAACTTTCTTTTTACTACATCCTACCTTATTGTCCTTTTTCATATTTCCCTGTTTTCTCTATCTCTTTTTTCTCCTCTCTTTTTGTTTATTTGGTACTTTAATTTGCAAAAGGAGAATTTTTTCATGTGCCCTTTTTTCCGTGTTTATTTTTAAAATTTAACTTTCTCGTTGTAATTCCATATATATTGACTCATGTTGTTTGTATAGGTCGACTTTTATGGTCTCAATCTGTATGAGTGGTGTGGCTCTTCATCATATGAATCATCAGGTTATAAAGCGCGCACTGAGGAGTTGATGCAATACAATAAGCCAGTGTTTCTTTCAGAATATGGATGTAACATCGTAACACCACGTAAATTTTCAGAAGTAGGGGCAGTCTACGGTCCGGAAATGTCTGAAGTGTGGTCAGGTGGTGTGGTGTATGAATGGACGCAAGAGAACAACCGATATGGTTTGGTAAAGATTGATAGCAATGGCGAGGCAGAGATTCTACCCGACTATACAAACCTTCTTAGTGAGATGGAAGATATCAATCCTAAAGGTGTCCATATGGATTCATTCAGTGAAGCAAAGGATAAATCAGTCTGCCCTCCAAGTGGACCCAACTGGAAGGCTTCAGCCACTTTACCGCCCACTCCATCGGATGGTGCATGCGAATGTATGGTACAAAACATGCAATGCGTTGCTTCTGACAAGGTGAGCCTTATTACCGGTCCAGCAGGCAATACGACACTTGGAGATCAACTTGATATAATGTGTGGCATGGTTGGATGCGACGATATTAGCGGTAATCCAGAAAAAGGTGAATATGGTATGTTTTCGTATTGTACGCCTCGAGACAAGCTTAGTTGGCTTTATAATTTGAAGGCGTCAGAGAAGCGTGCAGGCAATACTTGTGATTTTAGTGGCTACGGACAAGAAATCTCGCCAAAGAGAAACGATCTGGCTTCTTGTGCCAAGATTAAACCAAACAGTGACATTGGCGACTATAGTGATGATAACACTAGCATCCTCACTCAGTCTTCTGCTGTTCTCTCTCATAAGGTAACCAGTGGTACATTCTCAGCAACGGTTATATTCGTGGTTGCTGCCATCTTTTTCGCTTAAGCCTTTTTTTTTTCGCTTACATGGAAAAAAAAAAGCTGGCTCGAACGAAATTAAATCATTAAATAACATAACATAGCATGACACATATATATATTCTCAATTCATTCATATGATGATATATTAACCTGATTTCAAAAAAAAAAATAAAACAAAATAAACAAACAAGTGCATCTCAATTTCATGCAAACTGACGCACAGTGACTTTGTGTCACTCTATTGCTGCAAGACTTTTATGAATTTGTTCGATAAGAAACCCTGGAGATCTGTAATGTACCTGTATAGGAGAAATCGATTTTTTTTTTCTGAATCTTTCCAAAGATGAAATCATTTACCTAGCTACAGGATACCCTATAATGCGTGTACATTGTACTGTTCCTTAAAAATATGCACAGCTCAAAAGACACTAGTGCGAAAAAGTGTGGCTTACTGTAAAGCATATGGTTTTGTAAAGGTAATATGAGCAAGTACTTTTCTTTTATTTCTGTCTCCCTCTTTTCAATAACCCCTTTGGACAGAAACCTCTTTTTATTTTTATTTATTTTATTTTTATCTTTGTATTTCCTTTACTTTTTCTTTTTAATAAAAATTAAAAAAATTACCATTATATGACAGATATTATATCATTTTCTCATCCCTCAGAATCAAAGCAATCATCTAATAAGAAACAGGGTCGCTTTGGTTCATACACCTTGTTACATACTTTAGGAGAAGGTGAATTCGGAAAAGTTAAACTAGGTATCCATAAAGAGACAGGACAAGAAGTAGGTTCTATTTTCAATCATTTTTCAAAAAAAAGGCGATATAATGTAAAGGCAGCTCACTTACCTATTTTTAATTAAACACATAACGATTTTTATAATAAGGTTGCTATTAAACTTATTAGAAAAGATGGCGAAGGCGCAGAAGGGCGTATACATAAAGTAGAGCGTGAAATATCAGTATTAAAGGTAAATTGAACAACATTGCAATTCTCTCTCTCTCTCTCTCTCTCTCTCTGTTATCTCTTTCAAATTTATTAAATAAGCTTATATTATTCCTGAATAGACTTTAAGACATCCTTATATCGTCAAATTGATCAGTGTTATTGAAACCGAGAAATACGTGGGCATAATTTTGGAATATGCATCAGGTAGAATCACTTTTTAACCAAATTATAAATTTAACTAACTTATCCCCCTTACTAGGTGGCGAATTATTTGAATATATTCTGGCCCATCGCTATCTCAAAGAAAGAGATGCAAAGAGATTCTTTGCGCAATTAATATCAAGTGTGAATTATATGCATCAAAAAAAAGTTGTTCATCGTGATCTAAAATTAGTAATGTACCAAAAAAACAAAATACTCCTTTAACCCATTTTTTTTTCGATTTTTTTTTGTTGTTGCCATTAATTTATTTTTATAACTAACCTATGGATTTATTTTAGGAAAACTTATTACTCGATAAGAACCGAAACATTGTAGTAACTGATTTTGGCTTTGCAAATCAATTCGCTTTCGCAGAAGATGATTTAATGGCTACTACCTGTGGTTCCCCTTGCTACGCTGCTCCGGAACTTGTTGTCAATGCTGGCCTCTATGCTGGATCGGCCGTTGATATTTGGTCTTGTGGTGTCATACTGTATGCTATGCTTTGTGGTTTTCTGCCATTTGATGATGACCCATCAAATCCCGATAGCGATAACATCAATCAGCTCTATCGATACATCATGTCTACTGATTTAGTCTTCCCTTCTCATGTCCCCGTGGATGCACGCGATATACTTAAAAACATGCTTGTACCTGACCCCTCTAAGCGTTGCTCACTAGATTATATTATTAATCACCCTTGGATGGAAGAATATCGAGCTGCGATTACGAAAGGAGTCGCCAAAATCGAAGCCGAATATAGACATACAATTAAAAAGGCGCCCAACTTTATCGGCCAGCCCAAGATGATCGCCAAAGATGCATCCCCTACAAGGAAAACGCATATCCCTACTGCTACCAGAGATCGTTTTGCACCAGTTGCTAATGAAGATTACCTAGCAAATAGGAATAGAGTTCCTGGCCGTGCCTCGCATGTACCACTGTCAAGCAAGCTATTCAGGTTAGATAAATCGGACGATGACACCAAACAACAAGATCAGGAATTATCTTCCAACAGCGTTTCCAGCTTTATTACAAGAAAGCCAGTTAAAAAAGATGGTGAATCAATTAACCCATCTAGCCTAGAGATCTCTAATTCTACGCCAGTAACGTCAGAAGATATACCCTCCCTGTCTCTTGGTAGTATCCGTAAAAGCCAACGTGGCGTTCCCGCTGCGGATCGATTCCTGAGTTTCTTTACAGGAAAGAGTACCTCCACAACACAATCTACCAATGAGGAGCACGAAGATGAAGCTATTGAAATAAAAACCACCACTATTGACAAGGCAGAAGATAATGAAGAAGAAAAAGAAGAAGGAGAAGAGGAAGGAGATAAGCAAGAAGAAAATGAACCAACACCAGCAACTGAACAACGAGAACAACGAGAACAACGAGAACAACGAGAACAACGAGAACAACAAGAACAACAGGAGCAAGAACAACAAGTAGAAGAAGATGGAGATGAGAACAGACCTCATTCAGTAGCTTCTTCGACCATCGGTGCTTCTAGCTTGATGCAATGTCCATCGCCAGTTATTCAAGCCGAAGAGAGTCAACCATCACCTATTCTACTCCGAACACATTCCCCATTAGAGGACATATCGGAAGTTCCAAGTTCCCAGAGCGCACTTTCTGTTGATGTACCCCAAAAACGCTCTTCTTACAATGCACAGCTAAATAGCAGTATTCATGAATCTAGACCGGATGACAATTCATCTATTTCCAGCGGACGCAATCGTTTCTCTAGCACACGGTCATCCATCCTTGCAGGAAATAATTCTGGTATTAACAGTAGCAGCATCATATCTTTTAGAGATGCAAACGAGAACAGGGCCCGTAGAATGAGCTCAAAGACAGAAAGTACCACCTCATCCAATGCAGTCATTTTCTCACGCGCCTCTGTTGAACGCAGACCTAGTACACATGAAGAAAACATTGTACCCAAACCTTCCGCTTCTACTCGTCTTGCTATGAGCCACGCCATGGGCGACGGTGGACGCAAAGCTATGGCAGCTGTTAGAAAAAGCATTTACAGAAAGAACAAGCCAGCAGGAGAGCTCACCAAAAAGAATGAACCTCTTATTTCTTTTAATCGTACTCGCTTTGAAGAGCAGCCAGCAGTGGCTGCCCGAAATCGAAACATTCTATCACATGCAGCTAAGGAAGATACCGCATCAAAGAGATCAGGAAATAAAATGATTGATTGGATCAAGAAAAAATCACATGGTAAAGTTAAATACTGTTATACTTTCTTTTTTCTGTAACCATGTTCTAATAAAAACATATTAATTTCTAGCTAAAGATGCCAAAAAAGAAACTTCTCCAACCAAGGATCGTAACAGCTTGCCTGCCCCTGCAGTATCGAAACCTACGGATCAGTCAAACTCAACATCACCTTCTACCGAAACGACACGAGTTTCAAGTACTGAGAGACACACTACCAAGTCTAAACCCAGAAGAACCATGGTCCCCGTTCTTGCGAAATCGAAACCTGCGCCTGAACCAGAACCAAGCCGCTCTATCCAACGTGCCTCCAGCGGTGATCAGACTGCCTTGGCTGCTGCCATGGAGAAGGAGTCCACATTTGATGATTCTCATCTTAGTATTCACGCTGGCGCTGTTGACAAGTCTGCCCTTACATCACAGGAACCAGGTGCAGTCATAAAAGATATCGTCCGTATCCTTCAAATTCTTGGTATCGCTACAAAGGCTGATGGACGATATAAACTCATATGTTGTCGTCGAAAATCAAAGAATGCTCCCGCTTCTAATAATGAAGATAGCTCCAGTCTCTCTGATGATGATATCACACCTCAATCTAATTTGGAGCCCATCTATGGTGATATCTCTGTCGATAAGGGAGAGGAAATCCGCTTCTCAATCGAAATTTGTCGCTTCCGCAATCTACCCGGACTTTATATTGTGAATATGAAGAGAGTCAGAGGAAGTGCTTGGACCTATAAGTTCTTATATCATAAATTGATTGATCTTTTGAATGTTGGAAATAGTGGCTATATCACACAGTAATATTCTTAATCATCTTATTAATTGAATCCCCCCATTTTTTTTTAAAAAAAAAGAGAGTAATGGATAAACTCACTAGTAATTATATCATATTTAGAAATCAAAATCATTAACTATCTCATTAAACGAATAAACTACATATATATATATATATATAAAGAAATATCAGTTAACTTTTATACACTCTAATTACATAAAAAAAAAGCATGGTTTAACTTTCTTAATTCATCCAATAGATCAAAAAAAATATCTCAAGAGTTTATATGATAAGGATTAAGAGGTTAAAGCTTTATAAGCAACTATGACGTAGAAAAAGAATTTGGTTAAAGCTTTTAACTACCACAGAGTAACTGATGTATTTCAAAAAAATGGTTATATAAAATGATCATAGAGCATATATATATATTTAGAAATTAGAACAAATTTTTGGCAAAAATAGAACAATACAAAAAAATGTATTTAAAAGGCTTCAAGTATATTGGTTTGTCCTGCCTATGCGCCTTCTTATAATCACATACGTCATCTAGACATCCTTTTTTTTGCTGCACCTTTAATAGATAATCCCTATTCACATTCGATTGAATACGTTATTATTGATATGATGCATTCGATCAAGAATATTTTCATGCATCTTCTTCCTATCTCGCGAATTCTGTAGCATGAAAATAAGTTGGATACTTTCAAGCGGAGATCAATCATCTATAAAAGTATATCCTGTCAATTTAATTACGTGATTCAAGCAATGAGATATGGAAATGTTCTTGTGTGTATGAATGGATATGTCGTAAATAAAACTATTGAGAGCAGGCTAATTCAAAATGGAGAATAAAAATATGCACAAACGTCATAGTGAAATAATGGGTGATAAAATTCCCGGTCTTTGTCGATCAAGGTTAATATTTTATTGTTAAAAGTAGATGTATTTCAAGATACAGAAATTATAGCAACGGTAATAGATTATTAATAATAAGTGATGTATGTAGTAAAGAGATGATAAATACATTAATAAGGGGGGTTATAGATAGATTACATTATTAGTGTTTAGATTGGTATTCTTTTCGCAAATTAGCAATGGTATTCATTCGTGCATTCTTTGCATAGAGCTTTTCGATGGTTCTCATGAATTTATTATCGTCCGGGACAGACATTGTTGAACCAAGTATTTCCATACAAACATCCAAATCAGAAGCTAGTAATTTTTCTATAAAATAATTTAAAATCTGTCATCCGTAAAAAAAATAATAATAATAAAACAGCTACTTACTTTCATAAGTACTTAGTAAAGCAACAGCAACGAAGAAGAATATATCGTAACCACATAAGAAATAAGCGTCCCATATCCTTAATAAAGTATGATACCTTATGACGCCTCCGGTAAACAAAGTGATATACCATCTCGTGGAATAAACATCGCTGGATAATCCCAATTCCGTCTAATCATTTTTAAAGGTGAATAGTTGAAATCAATCTTAAATGTCACATTCTTGCACTTACCAAATGTTTTAAAAGTTTAGGTAAATATCTACGCAACAATTTTTCTTGGATAAAAAAACTCTCCATTAAGCTAGGAAATCCAGGAATGTACAAGTTATGCAGTTTATCACGCAAGAACATATGAACAAGCATCAAAAAAGCTTTCTAAAATCACCTCAGTTTTATTATTATAGTTATTATTATTTTAAAAAACAAACATTAAAAAAGGTATATATATATGTATATACTCAAGCTGTATCATGTAGAATATATAGATATATATATATACTTTTTTTATAAAAAAACAGAATTTATAAATACCTCTTCTTCACAGTACATCAATAGGGTGGCGGCTATATTGGTCATTCCTTGGCAATAGCCGACCTCCTCGTCATAATTTGCAAAGGCACGAAGCACATTAAACAATGCACGCTGGCTATTAACAATTCATAAGCAACCATCCTTTACTTTTTTCACCTTATAACCAACTTGCCCTGATCCATAGCGCTGCTTAAACATGATATGATCACGTAACGTCCTGGGTATATCCAAATCAATCTGACGCTCATGGCTTGTTTCTCTTTGTAGTAATTCCTAACATATTTATTAAATATTTTTAATACACACGCCTTATTTAATACCCACAAAAAAAGACAAAAAAAATAGCCCTCTCTCCCTCACTCATTACAAATATTATTTACCTGATAAGTTTCTTTATACCCAGCATCTTTTACTGCATTTTTTAAACGATCTGTAATCAGAAAATACCTAAACACTATGCATAAGCCCTTCCACATAATTTATAAATAGCATCACAACACAATATTTCTCTTTATTTTACCATGCTTCTCTTCTCCAGCAATCAGGTATGCCTTTGTAAACCCTTTTTCTAAACTAATAATAAAAATAACAATCAATAAAATCAAATATAAAATCACCCCCTTTTTCTATCATTTACCTTTTCTGACCAAACAAATTCAAATGCACTCTCATGATTGATCATTTTTGCATGCGACATTTTAGCCCATTTTTCAGCCCGTTCAACTTCTTTTTCTTTTTGCCTATTTTTAACTCGCAGCAATGAATATTTATAGCTCCTTGCGTCTTTATAAACTTACTTTGCTGTCGGCTCATTGATTCCCTCATCCAAAAATCCATATCTAAAGAGAAGAGCATTTTTCGTATTTAATTACATCATCCATGCGTTGTATTTTTATATTCCAGCTTTTACCTATCAGTCAAAGCAAACCATTTTTCCATTTCAACAGCTACGTCCGGGACTTTTTCAGGGCGCTGCTCATATTGCTTTCTCAAGGCCAAGTCTCTTACGACCATGTGTTGCAAGTCGAGCTGAGAGTTACGAGGCAGAAGGGAAGGCGTTGTGACAATAGAGTCTATTTCGGTGGTTGTGTTTGTGGTTGTTGCTGTAAAGTCAGTGTCATTTGAGCTTGTTGTCAATTGAGAAGACTGATGCTTTGGTGATCTCGTTTCCTTTATATCGATTTTAATAGGCGTTTGATCAAGCCAAATGGGTGGAGCGCTAGATTCCGTTTCCATGGTTACTTTTGCTTATATTCAATAAAAATAATAAAAGTGATAAAGAAAAAACAAAAAAAAAATAAGAGTATTGGGCAATTCTTTGAATCATTTAAATATTCCCGCCGTAAACACGTGATGCATCTCACAAAGGCCAACTTCGATCCCTTGTTTTCATTTCATTATTAATAAAACATCAGATCAAAGAGTGCCAAATAGGGGGAACAGTTTACAAATTGTCTTGATTCTTTAAAGTGTGATCGAAAAGTTTTTTTTCTTAATAGATAACACTCAAAATAGTATTATTTTATCACTCGTCTTTATGCTTACTTGTATGCCCCACCATTTCAAATAGAATCGGGTTTATTTCTATTCAAACATCGCATCATTTAAGCATTTTTCCTTAAAAAAAGACAAAAATCAACAAACAAAACAACAATGTTTTTTCTTGCAAATCTTTGGTATTACTTGGTTATCCGGCCAATAATAACAAAGCCATCCGTCTATTTATACACATCATGAAAGAAAGGAAGACAATGAATGTATTAAAGCACTTGAAGCAAATTTCGAGATAGCAAAATCGTATTTAATAAAAGTCCTTAAAAAAAACTTTCTCCTTACAATCGCTTTAGAAGTAGCCCTCTTTCTTTACAAATTGCAGATGTTGGATTGGTACGTATTTTAAACAAGAGGGCCAGCTGTGCTTACGTAATGATCCATCATCTGGGTGGTTGCATCGAGAAATATAATTGGTCTATATAAAGCTTTTTTCATAATATGAAACCCATCACTTTGTCTCTAAACATTTTAACTCGAAGTGCATTATATCTTTGATGTCACCATGTATTTTAAAACATCTAAGCATTTTTTTAAATGTAAGCAGTCCAATATGAGGTTTCTTTAAGTTAATTAGCTGTACTAAGCTTTATATCTATAAAGGAATTGAGTAAATCGATCGAAAATTAATACATTACTGGTGACCAAGTTACCCAACAATGCGTCATCATCGCGTAAACGAAAGCATCACTTATTCGCTAAAAAAACATAGTAGGAAGAAGTTTTCCTCTTTCTTGTGTAAATATTCATCTATATTTTATGATGAATGATACAAGTAGTAGCATTACAAGTATTTACTATCGCTATTACTTAGTAAGATCAGTCTTGAATTCATACTGTTATCCAAAAGGTGATATTGATATGGTTACGCAAAAGTTGTAATTGCAATGAACTGATTGAGTTTCCGACTACCATTTAAAATTGTCCACTTTCACACATTTCACTCCTTCTCCTCTTTTTGGTGTTTTTATTTTTCACTTTCCCCCTTGTAGAGTGATGAAAACTTCTCTTTTATTTAAATTGCTGCTCTTTGTGGCGGCTATATTTGCTGTAAGTCCATTGAAAACAACATCAATGATACTATATATTTAAACTATTTATTGTTTATAAAAACAAAAGGTATCGGCACAAGAACCTATTGACCCACTTGCCTCGCCAGTGTCTACTGAAAATGTATTCTTACAGCAAATCACTGATTTGGTACAAAAGATCTCGGATTACAACAGCTACATTCACGCGATGATCAGAAATGCCAAAAACGAAATGGCAGAAAACAATAGTGAACGACCTTCAACACGATACACAATTGATGATATTGTGTTTACCGTGACGAAAAAATTACCTGCCTGGGTTTATCCTGTCTCTTGTTGGAAGCAAGATTCGATTACCCGTCGACGTCAAATCGCAAAAACAATCCACTCTTCCCTCAACTCGAGACCCTTCGCTATGAAAGTACGTGATGATACAGTGGAATGGATAGCCGCTACGTCAAAGGCGTTGGAAGATTACTTTGAAAACACGCGATATAATTTCAAATCTGTTTATGATGCCAGTCAGGACTTTATTTTAACTGATATCAATTCTCACGATAGCTTAGAACACGATGCTAAGCAGTTGAAAGAGAAAGTAGACGATTTCTTTATACTCAACTCGTACAATTTCAGCAAATTGATGGAGCATGCAAATAACAGGTTTGATGATGCAGTGAATATGGCTGGTGAGCTCCGTGTCCCAATGGAAAGTGTGCGCTACGATACCATTTATACTATCACTGCGGCAAGAACCAACTTTATTAATTCACTCGAGGCTCATTTCAACCCACTTGTTCAATACGCCAATCACGAGCTCAGCAACAGCACCGTTTCATCAGACTTGAAGAAATATATCATCAAATCTGCAAAGAAACAGTTGGGGCCCTTTAGTGACATTGTAACCGAGTTTAGTCGTTTCAAATATATCACCAACAATGTTCTCAAGACAGCCGCAGCCGAATTTAAGCAGACGCCTGGGCAGTTAAGTTATTGGGTGGATGCGTTTGTAGAGTTGACATCAGCAGATTGGAGTTTTGGTAGTTTTGCTAAAAATTTCCAATCAGAAACGGACACTTGTTGTACAAACCAAAACTTGTAAATAAATTATATGAATATCATTGGCACAAATACTTTTACTACGTCCAGCTTGAAAGTGATCCTAATGAACGTGGTTTTTTTATGAAGAAATAATAAAAGAGTCAAGTTTTATTTTACTTTGGTTTATTTGAAATCGATTCATGTCAAGTAAAAATGGGGCACGTATGTGATGTTGTTGAAAAAATAATAACTTTTATAATTAAAAGGTTGTCAATGTACATAGATAGTCCTCGTGTGATTTCGAGAAATCTTTTGTACTTAACATGCTGTATCTCAGGAATCTACTTTTTGAGTGATTCTACCATTACGAAAATGTAGTATCAACAAAGATAAGAACCCGAAAAAGGATAATAGCTTATATATCATATTTGTGAGTGACTGACAACATAATCGCTATATAAAAAGACAGTTAGCATTCTAGACCTGTTTCTCTCTTCTCTCTCTCCATTTCTATTATCATTGTTGTTACATGAATTTCATTGATAAACTACCAACCTGTCTTCTTGAAGTTGTTTTCAAAAGCATGCACTATGAGCAGAAAAAACAATGCAAGCTTGTATGTCGTTTATGAAACCAAATCCTAAGCTCTGGTTTAGACGTGGAAACTATTACTATTAGAGGAAGGCCCGAATTCTGTGCATTCATTGAATCATCTCGAGATATCAGTTTAGCCTGCAAATCACTGATGCTTTGCCACTATCAACCATTGCCGTCGGTTGCAAAGTTGTTTCCAAATCTTAGATACTTTGTTTTTATACCTACAGACGAATATAAATATCGTCATCAAAACCAAATTATGTATGATAAAAGAGCAGTGGAATCCTTTTTAGGGTGGCACCAGCACCTTCAGGTGTTTATCAATATGCAAGTCTATAATGGAGCTTACCAGTTTTTGGATACGGGTGTATTTCAAAAGCTCACGTCGCTTGTACTAAGGCATGACCGTTATACACCAAAATCGCGCAGCCATGTTATATCTAGCTTGAAAAATACACCTAATTTACAGATACTGCAACTCCATTGGTTTCAACTTTGCTCTCACGATTTGAACATGTTGCATACCTATGTTACTCGTCTCCATACGTTAGTACTAGACCATTGCAGTACAATCTATTTGGAGCCTGTAAATGCTCCAATTACCCCATCCGTCAAGTCAGTGAAGAAACTGTTAGTCATAAAAGCTGATACCTTTATACTGGATAATAGAGAACTTTTAAAGTTTATGGCTTCCAAGTATCCTAATATAAAGCATCTAGCAATAACAGCACTCCAAAAGGACGATGCCTGGAAATCTATTATTCCTCCCATAATTCCGATTCAAAACTTGGTTACCCTAAAGGTCGACACATGTACTGAAATACCTAACATCGTTAATGTATTGAAAGAAAATGGAACAACATACTTAAAGAACTTGGCACTTGATTTATTATCAAACGAGTTGCTGCTTTGTGACGTTATTAAATTAGTCAAGTCTAGTAATATAGTTACACTTTTTCTGCATGATTCTCCTCAAGTAAACTTGGAGGTGTTCAGAGAAATCGACAATCTTAAGAAACTCGGGCTGGAAATTTCATCGAAAAATGTAAACAGTGGACACCAAGACCAGTTTAATATATACTCTGCAATATTTGGGGAAACAAAAATGGTTATCAAGGATCTACCCAAGTCTCTCGAAACACTTTGGTTATCATGTCCTAAATTATCAATTATTTCGGAGGGAGATGAAGAAGGGAATTGCTATCAATCCAACTTGAAAAGTTTAGCGGTATATAAAACCAAAATAATAGGCAACTCTTTATTGAAATTATCGCGTCTCCATTTCCCAAAATTGGATCAACTCATTTTAACTCAGAACAATATGAAGGATCTTCTCTCTCTACCAGATCAACGTTTTTCTCTTGTAAAAATCATTACCAATGGCCAGTGCTTGGATGTAACTGTTGGAAACGGTAAAACACTCTACTATGAAGCACCTTGCAATGAGCCGATCTATAAAGCAGCTCATTATCAGTATTCAAATTACGCAATGCATTCTGTTCTTAAACCATCACCGGTAATCGATGCGAATGCGAAATATCTTCATTTCCAATGCGAGAGTGTCCAAACTTTAATGTATAATAATCATCTTCTCTTGGTATAATGATATATAAATAAAAATCAGTTCCTTTGTACCTTTATATTTGTTGTAATTCCTGTAATATAACTTACATTATCACGTATGATTGTTTTGAAGGAAGATTTTCTTAGTTAAAAAAACTTATTCGTGGTACTTTTTATATGATTAATGTATCTTAGTAGGGTAAAATAGACGTACTATTCCCAATGAGATAGTTTCATGCTACTGGGGAAGCTATTAAAAAAGCATAGTGATCTCATTTTGTGTGAATAATACACTTTAATTAAACGTGTCTCCCAATACAGTTGAACCACGATATCGGAATACTGTTTGATGGAATAACCTCGATATCGGAATACTTTTGGTGGTCTTTTGTCACTGTCTTTTTGATGAAAAACATCGGATGCCCAATGAAATACGTGCATAGCATTTCGAAACTCGAATATAGAATATGTTTTGGTCCATAATGCACCATTCCGATATCGGGGTCCAACTGTATGTTTTTCCTCATCGAGTTTCAATGCTGGCCGAATCTAACGGTGTAATATTACAATTTTATATCCTGGATACCTACTTGATGAAGTTTTTTTTCCCCTATTTTTAAAGTGATATAGGCATAAGTTATAGAATTCATGGTATGTTTGTTGAGTTTACTGAATGTAAATATTTTAAGTATCCTTTCGTATTAAAGTGTGGTAACTCGGTTTCGCGAGACTTTAAATATGTAGATTTAATTAAAGTGAAATAAGAGAGTTTTGGCATAGAAGTTATTTTTGAACAGTATGAGGAATACAAAGAGCTTGCAATGTTTTCTACTAATTCTACATTATATTCTATTTTAATATTAATGTGGCAAATGAGAATACCGCCTTTATGGATATTGCTACTTCATAAGTTTAAACAAAAATAAACCACCATATGATCCTCCGATCAATTACAATCCCAGTGCTTAGTACAGTTAGACCAATCAAGATTAAGAATCAGTTGAAAGAGGATACGCGGTATGCCATTTTCATAATATACAGCATTTTAAACAATCAAATCATAAGACAAGGAAGCGAAGGATTCATTTATATTTTAAATTAATTGGTTAATAATATTAATATTACCATGTGAATAAATAAATAGAAAGAAAGTGAGTCTTATAACAAGAAAAAACATTATATAACATTTACAGGTAAGATGTACACATCTTGCATTTCCATAAATAATAAAGATCTTTCAATCTGAAACAGCACCCTAGAACAATTTACTTCAACACGGCAGGACTTTCATCTTCAGAATCAGTAGGTCTCACTTTCATTTAAAGTGACCTTCTTTTATTAGTAATAGCTGTTATTTTTATTAGATCATAATATTAAGGTTTTCTTAAAAGTATTTCAGACTTCAGATTTTCAGTTTTGTTTAAGTTCAGGCTGAAGAAAACCGAGATTTTTTGACCATTTTTCCTCACAAAAAAAGAAAAGGAGTCAGTTAAAAAAAGGGGGAGAGGGGAGACTGTTACAATGTGTAATGAGCACGATTAGTTTTTCATATTATATTTTACTTTATTAAGTGCTCGTGTCAAAAAAAATAATATTAATATCTCATAAAACAATGTTCATTAAGCGATTCATGCCATTTGTAATCCCTTCTATTTTACCAGGAAAGAACAACGCTTACCCTTATTTGACCACAATTTCATGAACAACAAAAGAGACAAAACAAAGTAAAAAAGGATAAGTACTCCACAAATAGTTTTATTTCACCAAAGCACGAGAACCAAAAATAAAACCTTTTCTATAAAAACAATTTTTTTACCTTTTTCGTTTTATGCTTTTTCAAACACCTTTTGACTATTTTTAAAAATAAATTATTCGTAGTAACGTTCCAAAAATATTAGAAAAAGCAATCCCTGCGAATTCAACAAGAGTTTTTAAAATCGTAATACCTGGTACTCGTTTTTTTTACTATTTTTGCTTATAATGGCAACCTTTTCTTTTTTTACATTACACAAAGATATGCTGAATGTTAACCTTAAATTGTAGCAATGATGAGTGTTCCCACTACTTAAAACTATAAAAACCAAACAAGATCGTTTCGTATTCTCCCTTTTGATTTTTGTAAATGGTTTGATCGCCATGATCGAATAAAAAATATAACTGTGTTTGTTTTTGTATGTAAGCATAAATTTATGTGTGTATGTTTTTGTTTTTTTTATTGTTGCTCATGTTATTTCCAAATATTAGCAGTTGTGCACATCATTATTTTAGTCTTATTATTCAGGATTGATGGCTAATATATATCAAACACAAAAAAAAACCCTTTTTGATTATCATTACCCAATTAACTGTAACTAATGTATATTTTATAAATTTTTATTTTTATGTAGTTTAGCAGATAAACGTCTCCTTAAAGTCAATCAATAAACTCCTGCGTTTGACTTTCGTAAGAAGAACAAAAAAGAAAAAAAGAACGGCGGTTGATTCATTTAATATTTAGCATGAGACCAACAATATTGATTTATTTATTTCATTTTTATTATAATAAAAGTAGTCAAGAAGAACACTAAATATTATAAACAGGTACGTTTTTCAATTATTTGTCTTCTCTCTCTTTATCGTCGTATGCATAAAGGAAAAGGATATACTATCTAGATTATCCATTTTTACCTTTTTAAATGTAATCAACGAACTACATCAGAACTATGTTTTCCATAAAAGTTAATTGATTCATAGCATTAAGGTTTTTTTTCTGTTTTCCTGTGCTATTTCGATGAAAAACCCCATGGTAAGGTGACTCAAATAGTATTCCATGTAATACCATTTAGTTAAATATAGATTTTTGATCATCAACATAATCATGAATACTTTTGTTGATTGGTTAGAGATCAACCAAACTCTTACACATAATGTGAATATCAATCTAAAACAAAAAATTACGAAAAGCTGTTATTTTTATTAAGAAGGGGACAACTCGCCTTTTAGAATAACTGTATAAAGTGAGAGAATAACAGAGAGCTAATATCTTGTGTGATTTCAATATAGAATCCTATAACTATAAACGAATAATCTCATTCACCACCATATGAATATCAGTAGTAAATTACTATAAAAAGCCATTAGGAAGAGGCAAAAAATATCAGCCGAATTTTTTTATAAATTGCTTGAACAGAAAGGAAAATACATCTCGCTTTTTTTTTAAGTTTCTCTCTTTTTAAAATAGTCAAATGAGATGTTGTATGAAAATGATAGGTTTATGGTATATCAACATTTGGTATTATTGAATTAAGAAATGTTATTCCTAAAATGACTGGTTAATCGAGTCATTACCTAATCACAAATCAAGGGTAATTGGTTATCTTAACAAACACTGACCATCCCTAATGATGATGTTCAATCTAGTGCAATATAAGCAGCATCATGCGTAAACAAATAAACAAAATAAAACAATTAGGGTAAATGTAGCAACATAATTTGTCAAATCCTGATCCAAGCATGCAGTAGCAAATGTCACTTTTTTAAACCGCCTTTTTATTTTTGGAAGTTTACTAATAATACTTTTCTTTTCAAAAGCAGCTGATAATTTCCTAAAACAGCACAAAAAAAACAAAATACGTCAAGGCGATCCGACCAAAACTCGGCACTTCATTTACACTTTTCATCACATGTGCTACGAATAATATCTAACAATAACTTCTGCCTTTTAAACTTAAAACAGTAACTGTTGCAACTTTGTGTCTCTTTTAATTCTTCTCTTTTTCTTTCGCTTTTATTTACTTTTTTTCCTGGATTTCTATTCCTCTTCCTCTTTCATTGTCACATAAGCAAATACCCACTTCTTCTTTCATTCAATACCTTCAACACTAGAATTGCTGTGGTAAGGTACTTCGCGTCCATTAGTTTTAATGCCATTTTTTTACTAATTATAATTTATCTGGCCATTTTAATACATAATTTTTATTTCCTTATAAAAATTAATCACACACTCACACATTATTACCACTTAATTATTATAATTAATATAATAATACCAATAAATAGCATAGGGACGTACTAGGAACAATGTCAGGTCATTCACAGTTTAGGCACGATAGGAGAAGTGATCCTGAATACACTAGTCCGTCAGATACTTCTTCCAAAGCTCGAAAACCCTCTTTGGAGACACGGAGGCGCTCACATTTATTATATTTGGAAAAATATGGCCTGAATCAACCAGATTGGCATAAGGCAGATGTCCCTAATGACGATGACGAAGAAGACCATCGGCCTCTTTCTCAGCATTTAGGTCGAATGACATTAGAACCAGAGTCGTACATAAAAAACAGTTCTCAGTTTGCTCCAAATACAAAGTCCATCTCAGATAGTCCAATAAAAAAGCCTGTAGCAATCCGCAACATGGTACAGAATAATAATAAACGACCTGCACGATTCGTTAAACCAGCCCCGCAAAACTTTGCCGACAACGCTATTCCACCTGAATTTATTAGTATTCAGCAACTGATTGATGCCTACCATAACAAAGTCTATACCGAAGGTTACCTAGAGAAGCGAAACGATGTCACCTCGAGCGGTGCTGCTTACAATACCCGCCAGTGGAACAATTGGTATGTGGAGCTATGTGGACCAGTATTAACTTTATGGGATGCTTCCGCTGCAGGGAGGGACATTATGCCTCAATATATTAATATTACCGACTCGACTGTAAACATTGAATTAAAATTAACTGCTGAAACAAGAAATAATTTATTTTCTCTCAATTCTGCTGGTGCGAATCGCTACCTTTTACAAGCGCCCAGTGCGCAGGACCTAGAACAATGGGTAAAAGCCATCCGTCTCTCCTGCTTTGAATGTGCCCGCATTCAAGAAATTTATACTTACGTGTTTATGACTCGTCCTCTTTATCAATCTAAAATCATGCATTCCACACCATCAACTAAATACGACTTGGAACGGATGTCAGGCTTTGTGCAAGTAAGATTCCCAGGTGCAACAGGATGGAAGAAGTTCTGGGCTGTGGTCTCGGACAAACTCATTCAAAAAAGCCTCTTCAGCAAAAAAATTGTTCAAACTCAGGGTCAGGTTATGTTTTATGAGTCCAAAAAAGCAAAACGCCCTGTTATGACTTTAACAAATGTAGCACAAGCTTACACTGTTTATCCAGAATCGCCCAAGCTCATCCAGAGAGCAACGCTGTTTAAACTCGAAGGCAGTCTCTATAAAGCAAGATCAAACGGTGGTCAACCTCTTCTCGTGAGTCCCTCTTCCAGCGCCCTGATCATGACTTCAACTACCGACGAATTGGTACAGTGGCTTGTCGGTATCTATGACATTTTCAAGCTCTATGGCAGACCAAACCAGTTGCTGAATGACCCAAGTAACAAGGAGTCACTGGATTTCGGTAAACAAATGAACCGCGCCACACGTGGTAGACTTTTCCTCGAGCTGTCCGAGTCTTCTACTGTGAATGTAAAGCAAGGAACAAATCTATTGGATACAAAAAAGGCTTTTAATTCTCTTTTAGTTGAAAAAATTGCGTCTGTTCCTAATATTGATGACATACCCGAACTCGAGATACCAACCCTAACACCACAAGACACAGTTGTAATAACGACAACTGTTGATGATAACGATCATAATACTCAACCTATAATTACTACCACCGTCCCATCTGAAAAGAGAATGTCGGTGCATTCAACTACAAGTGGTACTGGCTCAATGTCTCACGATTCAACCAAATCACGGGCAAAAAAGTTGCCAGCCCCATTAAGGAATGGCTTGTCAGCACCTACCCTTTTAAGAAATGTAACTTATGCTAGTGATATGAGTGACGACGATGAAGAAGAGCGAGAGATAGAAGAGGACGACGATAGCGATAGTGATGGTTCCGTATTCAATTTGCGTAAAAAGAAGAATAACAAGGAAGACAAGCAGCAAGAGCTAGCTATTGTCACCACACCAACTTCCAAATCAAGTACAGAAATCTCGGAGGCTTCTTCGACAGCCATGGTGCCCATGTTGCTACCATTGGTGAACAAGATGCCCGAAGAAGAAGATACCACATTCTCAGATAGTATACTAAATAGCATCAGTATGTTGAATACACAGCAACAACCCATGCAAAGCACGAACAAAATTTGTAAAAAAGCAACAGCAGCAGCAACAACAACATCGCCATTATCAAATCAACATGCTCCCTCACAAGCAAACACAATATATTCCCAAAACACCAATCAGTATAAACGCAGCAGCAGATTTGGACCAAAAGCTGAATCTAACAATAGCCATACTAGTCTGTCCAGTAGCATTCATACTTCATCTGACACAACATTAGTAAGTCAATCATCTCAATCACCAGATGGCAAATTGAGCAAAAACCCCGCCAAAGCTCCCATGACCAAAAAACAACAATCAAATCAAAAGCACACAAGACCTCCCATCAATAACCAATGGCCGATGTACACTTCTACAACTTCTATCCATGAGTCAGACTATACTCCATCTCGCAGTCAATCTAATTGGGAAACTGCCTCTGTTGACCCAAACATGATGGGTGGAGCACACCGTGAAACCTTCTTTAATAGCAGAGATTCATTCCAAGCTCCTTTTTACGCTGCTAGTGTTATGAATGGGGATGGACGTAGTGTCATTGATGATGATGATGATGATGATGACGATATACCCATTGCTGACACCTATATTAATCAACATAGTTTACAAGATCGATTAGGCAATTCCCCACGCAGTTCAGCGAAAAGAATGGAAAATAATACAAGGTTAAAATATCAACCTCTGGCTCAAAAGAAACCAAGTCCTCGTGTTAGTGGAATGCCTCATAAAACAACACTGTTAGAAGAACAGGCCATGATGCAAGAAAGGATGCTATTGGAGCAAAGACAACAAATGATGATGCAGCAGGTAATCTTGTTTAGTGAAATATATTTAATAGAGAAGATTAATTTTTTTTTATCTTTACTTAGTACATGCAGCAGCCGTATGGTAATATGATGCCAATGATGCCCATGGTAGATCCACGCATGATGCCTATGATGGATCCTAGAATGATGCCCATGATGGATCCCCGGTATGCAATGATGCCCATGATGATGCCTGTGAACACGCCTTACGAATATCCTCCTCGCTCCTATTCCAGGATGGACGAAAGCCGACCCGGAAGTAGAATGACTTCAACGGGCTCCATTACAAGTGCACGTACCATCGCATCACGTCAAAACACAAAAGATCATTAGTCATTTTTTTTCCATCTTCTATTTCATTTAAAATGTATATTGACAGCACATACACATACATCCTTTTCCCCCTTTTTTTAGTAATTTAATAGATTTTTGTTTTCTTTGTCATCAATAATAAATAACTACTTTTTGTGCTGATTTTTTTTTAGAAAAATATATTTATGTACGAAGATGATTCATGATTTGCAATAATTTACATGTGCCTTATTTACACAGAGAATTTCCCTAATTCCAAGAAAGATTAATTGTTTGTTGAATTTAAGCTGTCAACTGACTAAAAATGTCTCTTAAACCATCAAGTGCATCGTTGCCAAAGACACTTGATAGTTCAGTGCCAATATTTGCGAGGACGCCTGCAATTCCTCTGAATTCATCTGGTAAAAACTCTGCAATTTGTTCCTTCTACAAATACATGTGAATATTTTTTTTTTTTTTTTTT
>VCJI01001281.1:0-15558 GCA_024139395.1 Backusella morwellensis
TTTGAATCACCCCCATCTCAATCCGGACCCCGCCTAAGTGGAAAGAAATACCAATACTGTATTTGGCCATTGGCTTGATTCTATCAGCTGGATCCACTTTTGTAAGTCCGAAATTCTCGTCTTCGAGTTGTTCAATGATCTTCTCTTGGTTTTTGATGTCATCCTGTTTAGAGATTGAGTGAATTGGTGTCAAATATAAATTATAGAATGGAACATCAAATACTTACATAAATAAATGCAAAAAGATCCAACAATTTTATCATTTTTTTTCTTTCAGTATATAGAAGAGGGACTTCGGCGGAGCCACACTCGATTACTCTCCAAGTAGATCGGTTTTTGATTGAGTATCGTGTTAATGTTAACTTCTTTTGTATGACATGAAAAGAGTACACATGCAATTTCTTAACAGTTTCAAACGATGCTTTGTCGTATTTGCACATAGTAGATAATAAGACATCTGTTGCACTTACGAGATTCTTAATTGAATCTTCTCTTGTATGCTCGATATCCTGAATTTCCTTGTAACTAATATATTGAGCAAATACATGTTTAGTCCTAATCTCACAAGCCAATTATATCGAGTTTTACTTACCCTGATGACTCGATCATCATGAAACCATTGCCATTTTGATTGAAACCAAAACCATCCAACAAACGGGTTTCGCCTTTGTTGTGGTTGACATAATATACAGCCAGAGCAGAGTCCTTGTTTTTCTTTTCCCCCCTATAAAATAAAATAAAAAATAAATATGAACGTCTTTCAATATATTCAAGATAAGTTACCAACGGAATGAGAGTGATTTAGTAATGTTACCAAAATATTTAAAAATTGGTAAAATGTTTTCAAAGAATATTGTTCTTTCATCATTCATTGGCGTTGGGGCAACTCTTTCACAGTTGATGGCGAAATCAACAAAGGTAAACTTCATAAACCGATTGAATAAATTTTCTTGATATGTTAATGCTGCAATACTCTCAAGTAATCCATCTTGTGGTAGCTGCTTTATTTCATTGAAGAGGTCATTCGCACCAGGTACTGCGTTGAAAAACTTGTTTTCATCGTGTTCAGTGTTGATTCTACTGTACTCTTCAAGTGTTTCGGGCGATGCGTAGCTATAGTCTGTACTTAAGCACATATCCGTATTTGTATTGATTAACGACATATTTTCTTTATCTATGATTGGGGTGTTTGGACTGACTACATTATTTGGTGATTGCAATGTAAAAGACTTATTTTTTGTTTTCAACTTTCGCGTGCCCTAAGTAAAATGGCTTCAGTATTTTTGCGTTCTGCTAATTTAGTATCACGTAGCTTTACCTCTGAATTCAAAGCAATGTCACAATTTGTATTTCTTGAGACCAGTATGCCATGATTGTACACAACAAGTCCATTTTCTTGATCGCTTCTGCTTTTTCCATTTTCATTCCTCTATCGACATAAAAATACAGAAATGTTATTATTGAAAAAAAAATACCAATATAAACTGATTTCTTTTTTACCTTATTGCCTAAGTAGCATTTCACTTCGTTGGGTACTTGATCACATCGGATCAAACGATTTGAGTATAGTTTGAACAAACGCTTGGCTGTGTTGTACTTTATCTTTGGATCTGAATTGCGAGCGTAGGCAAAGTAGTTTGAGATAGACCACTGTGAGCATTGAGTTTCCTGAAAAAACGATGATACTCCAAGAGTTTTTGGGGATCTGACTTTGTAAGATTGGTGTTCAGGAAGCATGAGGGTATTTTGATAAGGTATAACTGAATAGAGAGAATGGGGTGAATGATAAAAAATTATCTGCATTAAAAAAAATCATTATCGGCGCTTAAATTGTGATGACGTTGCAATACAAGAAAAATAAAAAAAACATGTTCACGTAATTTGTTTTTCCCTTCTAACACATAAAAAAATAAAATGGTTTAGTATGCATCTATTAAAGATCTGAACTTGCTCGAAAGAAGACAAAGGCATTAGTTAAGTGAGGGACTTTGGAAGCTTAACTTTTGTCTGTTCAGCTCAACTGTACTGGACTTACGCACTATCCCCAGGCCGACCAACGCTTTTGATCTGTGGTAGTATTTTTATGCTGTTGCTCTTCATTAGCCGTCCTGCAGTTGATACTATCTTTAATCTTACCAGAAGGATGCTGTTTGTGATCTGAACTTGCTCGAAAGAAGACAAAGGCATTAGTTAAGTGAGGGACTTTGGAAGCTTAACTTTTGTCTGTTCAGCTCAACTGTACTGGACTTACGCACTATCCCCAGGCCGACCAACGCTTTTGATCTGTGGTAGTATTTTTATGCTGTTGCTCTTCATTAGCCGTCCTGCAGTTGATACTATCATTGCTATAATCATTTTTGCCGATATACAGGTATCAAAAAAAGTTAATTAGACCAATCCTAATTTCTTTCCTTCATTTTTCTTTTACACAGTTCCTTCCCATGTGCGTGAAGTCACCGAAAGGAGCCAGTGCCTGCCAGTCACTTTCAAGGTGCCTTCTAGCTGCCTTTGATGAAGTAGATTTGGTTGGAAATGGAGGTGCTGCCGAATTTTTTGAGCTTGACCAAGACATTTCGGAGAATGATGAGGATTTTGCTTGAAAAGACTAGAGTGCTATTGGAATCTGCTGTTAGTGACACGTTGCTTATATACCCAGAGGAATAAAGGACAATTTTAATTCAATAGAAGGTGTCAATTAACATTTTAAAACACTGAAAGCTAATGAATGCTCAGAGAGAGTGAATCAAACTAGTCTACCAACATCTTCTCGCACAGAACCATATTCTCTTGGCCCCTTATCCTCTCGTAATTTGACACGGGCTTTTTTATTCTAGTTTTTATTTTATTACATTGTCTTATTATTGTTAGTAAATAAACTTTTGAAAATAGAATAGAGTATGATTTATGATATCTACAATATAAATACACATTGGAGAACAGCAATCATGTTTACCATTTCCCCAAACTCCAGGAACGGATCCTGTCAAAAGAGCCCATTAACAATAAGAATGTCCTGAATGCTGTGGGGCAAATCTATAATTATATAAAAGCTATAGTAATATATACTGTTTTCTTCAAAAGATTGAGAAAAAATTACAAATTAGATGAAAACTATTGGTCAAAGTTCTGAAAAAGGCAGCCCTTTATAGTATTAAAATGCATTTAAAACTAGAGGAATCCCATTATGGCTCTCAAGGAAACTATGCCTTTTAAAAATAAGTAAAAGCTTTTGACTGAAGTACAAATTTCAGGATGCCATAGAAATATGAACTATGAAAATGGTTACACCAAGTAGCATCGCCACTTTTCTAAAATATAGTTGATAATTGATCTACTTGTATTCCAGAGAGGGGCATACATATATACGGCTGGATTTCGCACTCATCATTATAAAGTAGTTTTTATTAATTACACAGGATATGCATCAATGTTATTATATGTTAATAGAAAGAGATACATCTTTAACAGAAGCACAGATAATATTCAATACAAGCGGTTCATTAAACCCTTCATTTGATACAAGAATGACCTCAGAAAAACCACAACACAGGGTTCGTCTTTGCGTGCAATATTGGTGGTTGCCATCATTGATCGTCTTGATTGAGAATCTATTCCTCTGTCTTTTTTTGCAATGGGTTGAAACACTAAATGTTTCCAAGTTATGGTCGGAAAATGATATTGTCAAATTGGTGTTTAAATTACCAATAATATCCAATGTTAATAGTTTAGGAAAACTTGTTTCTATCATCTTTGCAAAAGCTAGAGTCAAGTTTATGGATCAAAGCTGTATATTTGTGATTGATGATGACTTTGTTCCTTTGAGCATTAGAAACTGTTTACTTGAGTTCCACTCGATCCATGAGTTGAAGAGTATTGTAAAGTTCTAGTACATCAAAGCTATTGCTCGAGTAACAGTAAAGCTTTAGTATCATTATCTAGGATGCTCGCTGTGGCTAACTTTTGTAACAGCTCTTTGTGCGCTGGTGAGCATCAGAGCTTAAATAAATCAAATTGATAGTATAACGCAAACCGCCGCGTTTTTGAATTAAAAATAAAATACAGAAGCAATATTATATAAATTGAGTTGCCAAAGCTTCTACCACTCAGTAAAGCGGTTTAATGGTTATTATTTTTTCCGAAGAAGAAAAAAGCTTAGCAGTAGATTTGATTACGCTTAATATTTTTTTCGAGTTTGTTGTTTCTATTTTTGGTTTTATAATCCTTTATTCTTCCTTTGAATGATAACAAGCTTGGAATAGAATTTCATGAAAAATGTGATGTGTTTATATAGATTAAAATGTATCAGTAATACCTAGTGACCAGTACTTTTAAGGTTTTGTCAGTCGTTTTCTATTGTAATCAGAGAAACATTTATTTAATAAAGATACTTTTTCGAACAATATATTTTCTTCAGATGACTAATCGTCAAACCAAAGACATGTATATTGTAATAGAACGTCTGTTTATGCTCTTATTCCTTTGGTATTTATTGTAATACCCAACACACATTCAAAGACTTAGATTGGTGATACGCAGGAAAAATAAACCATATATGCGTATATCTTTGATTTCCTCCCAAAGTCAACTCATAACAGTAAAGTTTATCCTCAATCATTCGTATAAGTTCTAGGGATACCTTACTCTAGTTCAAGGCATGTCATATTTATGTATGCTATTGCAGCAAATGATGCAGAATTCGAGTGTCATATGTGATATACTTCGTGTTCTCTACTGTAATGTTTGCATTTTATAAAGTGATAACAAGTGCAAAAGTTTATTTCATGTCTTGCTGTGGTTCAAAAAACACAGATTTATTGCTTAATTAATTTAACCATGCTACTTATAAAACTAATGGTATATGTTTCCATTAATTTATTTATTCTACTATTATATAAATGGGAGATTGAAAGGAGTCTAATACTAATACTCTCTGCCTGGATAATTCCCATATTGGCTTAGATACTCTGTAGATTCTGGTCATATCAAGTGAGAGAGCAGTCACTGAAATGATGATCCGCGGAGTATATCTATATATTTGAATTGGTTTCATGTTGTTGACATCTTACTCTCTTTCACTTTTTCATCACTTTTTTTTTTCATTCTTCATTTTTCATATCTTGCATTATGGATGAGATTCCGTGGTCAATAGCGGGTCATAAAGATAAAACAGGGCATAAGCCCACCTCCGACAATATGTGCTATAATCCAGAAGGATGGGTAAAACAATGAGGAAGATGCATTGATAAAGGATGAGTCAACTTATATATTAGTAATAGGGTCCATATTCTTCGATTCGCCTACCCGATTTTACACCGTGTTTTGAGGATACGTATGTGAATATTTCGATATAAACAAAAAATGGCAGCTGACAAACCCATTTCTCGTAGTGTTGTGATGATGATACCTTCCGTTTATCTTTTAATAGCAGGATGTATTCGATTTTGGACCCTTTCAAAGCGTAAAATGCTAGCAAAAGATATGATTCGAAATTGGCTTTATTTTGTGAAGATGGTAATACAATGCAAAATAAAAATCTTGGCCAGCCACATTTTTATTTATTCATAGCTCCCCTTTTTTTTCTCGCACAGTCTACGCTGATCATTTTCTTGTTTACAGCTGCAGCTAGCTTTGTACTCTCTATTCAGGATGCCACCTCTGTTATAGACAATGCACAAATTTTAGCACAGGGAATCAATCTACTTGTTTTGGTATGTTTACTCTTTTTTCATCTCTCTCTCTCTCTCTGAAACTATTTCCAACTCCGTATTTGTTAGATATTTGCTATTGTGTTGCATCACTTCGAATATACGCGTAGTCGAGTACAATCAGGTGTACTGTTATTTTATTGGCTTTTTGAAGTAATCGTCAGCACTATCAAATTACGTACACTGATCTCAAGTCATGGATCGACCGGGAATCATCCTGATCACTTCGCAATGTATCTCATTCGATATTCACTGACTGTTATCATTTTTATTTTGGAAAATATACCACGTCCCAAATCCCAGTATATTATGCTGGAAGATGAAGATACGGTAAATACAGAAAAACTTACACACACAGACACACATATATACATAGTAAAATTATACTTCGGTTCTTTTAATGTTATACTATTAGGAGTCAAGTCCTGAAGAAACGATATCTATTTTTGGACGCTTGACTTTCAGTTGGATGACACCTCTTATGCAATTAGGATCCAAGAAACCATTAGTAATGGATGACTTATGGTAAATGATCGAAAAGTTAATTTAGTATTTTGTTTTTACAAAAACAAAAACAAAACAATAACAAATAATCTGTAGGAATTTGAATCATGAGGACCAAGCTGAAGTCGTTAGTGAGAAATTTCAAAAATATTGGAGCAGAGAAATGCAAAAACCAAAGTAAATGATTTGTTGTATTGTAAAAGGAACGAGAAATTAAATACATATTCATTAGACCTTCCCTGCTACGAGCATTGTTTTTTACGCTCGGAGGGCCATTTATGTTTGCTGCTGTAAGTCGCCAAATATAGTAAGAAGGAAATCATGAGAATCAAATTCTAACAAACATTGCAATTTTTAGATCTTTAAAGTGGTTCAAGATGTACTTCAATTTGTACAGCCTGTGCTCTTGAAGGAGCTAATGGGCTGGGTGACCAGTTACATGACAGATACACCCGAACCAGGCTACAGAGGTGTCTTCATTGCAGGTATATAAATATTGAAAAAAAAATAACAAATATGGTGAACATGAGACTCAAAAATGAAAAATCAAGGTACTATGTTTATAACTGCATTTACACAGACAATGTTCTTGCATCAATATTTTCAACTATGTTTTACCACCGGTATGAAAATGAGAGCGGCATTGGTGACAGCAATCTATAAAAAAACACTAGTATTAAGCAACGCCAGTCGTCAAGAATCAACCGTTGGAGAGGTATATGTTCACATTTATGAAACATCAAACGCTATATTTATACTTTTTATTTTTTGTAACACATTAGATTGTGAACAGAATGAGTGTAGATGCTCAACGATTAATGGATTTATGTACCTACCTTCACATTGGTAACGTAAAAATATAAAACGTATCAAAAGAGTATATCAAACTTACCTTTTTTTAAAATAATATATAGGGTGGAGTGGTCCATTTCAGATTTTGATTGCATTGTACCTTCTCTGGCAGACAATGGGTCCAAGTCTTTGGGCTGGTGTGAGTGTGCTTATTCTTGCCATTCCAGTGAATATGGTGATTGCCAAAACCATGCGTAAATACCAAAAGATTCAAATGGGAAATAAGGATGCAAGAGTTAAATTAATGGTAATGTATTGAAATATAAAATGAGAGAGAGAGAAAACACTAAACATGTACATTTTTTTGACAGAATGAGATTTTAAATGGTATCCGTGTTATCAAACTTTATGCTTGGGAAGTGCCTTTTATGGAAAAGGTTAGTTTTTTTTGGGGGGTGTATGTAAATTAAAACTAACTTAATATGAAGGTGAGTTTCATTCGTAACGATCTCGAGTTGGCGATGCTTAAAAAGATTGGTTTGCTCCAAGCCGCTCAAACATTTACATGGACATCCATTCCCTTCTTTGTCTCCATCCTGACATTTGGTGTATACGTGATTGTTTCTTCCCAACCACTGACAAGTCAGGTTGCTTTCGTGGCCATCTCCCTTTTTGGTCTTTTACAGTTTCCATTGGCAATTTTCCCCAACGTCATCACATCCATCATCGAAGCATCTGTTTCACTCTACCGTATTCAAGATTACTTGTCAAGTGAGGAAATCGATAGAACCGCCATTACTCGTGAGGATTTTCGAAAGATGAGAGATTGGAACCCAAGTATTCCTTTGGTTGATATCAGCCATGCAACGTTTAGATGGACTAAAGAAAATACAGATAACGAATTAAAAGATATCAATATGACAGTCAAAAAGGGCGAGTTGGCGGCAGTGGTAGGCCGTGTCGGATCCGGTAAATCATCGCTTATCAGCGCCATCTTGGGAGATAATGTCAAGATGAGTGGAAAAGTGACTGTCCGTGGAAGTATTGCGTATGTGGCTCAGCAACCTTGGATTATGAACGCCACTGTTAAAGATAACATCACATTCGGATTAAGATGGGATGCAGCATTCTACGATCAAGTTTTAGAGGCTTGTTCGCTTAAACCAGATCTCTTGATTCTAAAGGATGGTGATGAAACAGAAATTGGTGAGCGTGGTATCAACTTGTCTGGAGGCCAGAAGGCACGTATTTCACTTGCTCGTGCCCTTTATGCACGCGCCGATATTTACCTCTTGGATGATCCGTTGAGTGCTGTTGATGCTCATGTTGGTAGACATTTGTTCGATCATGTATTGGGGCCACACGGTTTATTGAAGAATAAGGCCCGTCTTTTAGTGACACATGCCATCTCTTATCTTGGTAGATGCGATCAAGTCATTATGTTGGCGGATGGTAAAATCAAGTTGCATGGAAGTTATGACGAGCTGATCGCACAAAAGACTGATCTTTACAACCTTGTCAATGAATTCGGCAAACAGCTTGCAAAGGAAGAGGAAGAAGATCAAGAGCAAGTCAGTGATGATATTGGATCAATCACTACCGTTGATGAAGCTGCGCTAGAAGCAATGGAAGGAGAGCATCCAGCACCCATTGGTCAGTCCGAGGAGGAATCATCCATCAATCAGGATATGGTACGTCGTCGTCATAGCGATCGCCGTGTCAGTTTGAGTAGCTTATTGAGTCAAACCAGTCTTCGTCGTGCATCCCTCTCTTCATCTATTTTCCAAAGCGCCAACAACCGTAAATCCAAGACTGTAGCACAAGGCAATTTGATGACGACCGAAGAAGCCGCACAAGGCAGTGTCGATTGGAGTGTATATAAAGAGTATGCAAAGGCATGCTCCGTTATTGGTGTTGTTATGGTGCTTGCTTTCCAACTCATTGCGCAAGGCAGTCAAGTTGGATCCAACCTATGGCTTAAGCATTGGAGTGGCAACAATTTAGAAAATGGCTCCAATGACAACGTATGGTTTTATCTCATCATCTATGCCGTTATCGGTTGGTCATCTACCATCTTTGCCTTCTTGCAGACAATGACAATGTGGGTATACTGTGCCATTAGATCTGCTCGCTTCCTCCATAGCAGTATGCTTGAATCCGTTGTAAAATCGCCCATGTCCTTTTTTGACACTACACCTCTGGGCAGAATTTTGAATCGTTTCAGTAAAGATGAACATACTATTGACGAAATTCTCCCCAGAAACTTTAATAGTTACATTCGTGTTTTTGCCCAAGTCGTCGCTACTGTACTTGTCATTACATTCTCCACCCCATTCTTTTTACTTCTTATCATTCCCCTTGCTTTTGTCTATCTGGCTGTCCAGCGATACTACTTGGCCACATCGCGTGAACTCAAGCGCTTAGACTCGATTGGTAAAAGCCCCATCTATTCCCATTTCCAAGAAACGATTCAGGGTGTATGTACCATTCGTGCTTACGAACAGCAGCGTCGTTTTGTTTTCCATAACCAAGTGAAATTAGATTCCAACCAGCGCGCCTATTTCCCTTCATTCACCTGTAACCGTTGGTTAGCTGTCCGTCTTGAATTTTTAGGATCAATTATTATTTTCGGATCTTGTATTTTTGCAGTTCTGGGTGTCTTGTACGGACCCAAGTCATACATAGATCCAGGTTTGGTTGGTCTTAGTGTGTCTTATGCCCTCAGTGTGACACAAGCACTGAATTGGGTCATTCGCTCCTACTGCGATATTGAAACAAACGTTGTCTCTGTCGAGCGTGTCAAGGAATACATTGACCTTCCTTCCGAAAAATACGAGGCAAATCGTAGCGTAGATCCCGCATGGCCCTCCAAAGGTCAGATTGAATTCAAGGGCTACTCCACTCGCTACAGACAAGATCTTGATTTGTGTTTGAGAAACCTTTCGTTTACAGTTGCTCCAAAGGAAAAGGTTGGTATTGTAGGTCGCACCGGTGCCGGTAAGAGTTCCCTTAGTCTGGCTTTGTTCCGTATTATCGAGGCAGCACAGGGTAATATTGTCATTGATGGTATTGATATTTCTACTCTTCGACTTTTTGATCTCAGGTAAAGTAGTAATTATGGCTTTTATTTTAACGAGAAATTAATTATTTAAAAATAAATTATACAGATCGAGATTAACTATCATCCCTCAAGACCCTGTTCTTTTCGCCGGTACTGTCCGTGAAAACCTGGATCCTTTTGGTTCCCATGATGATGTTGAGATCTGGCAAGCATTACAGAACGCCCACTTAAGTGACCACGTTTCTTCTATGGATGGTCAGTTAAACGGTGTAGTTCAAGAAGGTGGAGAAAACTTTTCTGTTGGACAAAGACAGGTAACTTTTATAAACATTTAATATAAACGTGGAGCTAATCGCATATTATTACTAGTTAATCTGTCTTGCTCGTGCTCTTTTACGTCGTACAAACGTATTGGTTCTTGATGAGGCAACTGCAGCTGTAAGTTTATTTTAAATTTTTTCTTCAATTTCTCTCAATAACCTCAAATATTAGATTGATGTGGAAACCGATGCCATTATTCAAGAGACTATCCGTAAGCAGTTTGCTAATTGCACCATCCTTACAATTGCACACAGGTATGTTTTTGTTTTTTGTTTAAGCGAAAGCTTATTAATCATTTCATTTATATACAGATTGAATACAGTTATGGATTCTGATAGGTAGGCATTTATTTTTTGAAAAAGAAAACTATCAGATATTTATTCTTCCTCCCTTTTAGAATTATTGTTTTGGATAAAGGACAGATTGCAGAGTTTGACTCCCCCAAAGATCTTTTGGAAAATCAAAGCTCCGTGTTTTATTCTCTCTCAAAGGAAGCCGGTCTTGTTGAATAAAGGACATGAATATTTTTGTTTTTTTGTAGCTTTAATTTGCTTGCGTTCTTTGTTTGTTTGATTTTATTAAGTAAAATGGCGAGGTTCATTTCAATTTTTAATTTGTTGTTCTGGATAAATGTAATATTCCTAAAACAAAGAGGTGTTTTTCGTACAACAGTGAGGGAGATGCTAATTAACTGGATGAAGCATTTCTTGATCAACCATCTAAAGTTTGTATGTTGATAGCAATTTGTTTATTTTTCTGCGTTTTCTTTTCAGTTACTATTGGTTAATTAGGCATTTTTACTCTTTTTGAAACAAGGTTGTTTACTTTAAACTGTTAGTAACGAAGCTTTTTTAAATCCAATTATTTGTTTCATTATGACGATCACACCATTAAAAGGAAACTTCTGGCGGAACGGTTTCTGATGAGTATACAAATTTTTAAGCGTTAGCATAAAAATTAAAAAATAAAGAACTTAAAAGATATTACTCTTCTCTCTTCGTTATTTTATTTTATTCTTTCTCTTTGTTTTCCATATTTAATAACAATGGTATCATTTTCCTTCATTTCACTTGCCACAATCTCACTTGCAGTTGCTGCCTATGCATCCAACGATTTCACTATCAGACAAATAGGTGCTCCCAACACACTTGAATATGAGGTCTACTTTGGTAAGCACACAAACCACTTATAAAAAAATAGCACAAAACACATCTAATGTTTTTCGAAACAATAATAGAAAAAGATGGAGAGGTTATATCACCATTCCATGACATTCCACTCTTTGCTAACGAAGAAAAAACACTTTACAATATGATTGTGGAAATTCCCAAGTGGACAAATGCTAAAAATGAGGTATAATTGGATAAACAGCAATACTTTTCTTGTATTTATATTTATCTCTTTTCCTCTTTTTGTAGATCAATAAGGAGGCTGCTCTCAACCCTATCAAACAGGATGTAAGTGATGGAAAACCAAGATTTGTACCAAATGTGTTTCCATTTAAGGGTTACATGTGGAATTATGGTGCTTTCCCTCAGGTAACTAAATGCCGAAACAAAAAAAAAATCGATTAGAGATAAAAAGTTAATAATAATATTTTGAAGACATGGGAAGATCCAAGCATTCTTTCGGAGCATACACAAAAAGGAGGTGATAATGATCCTATTGATATCTTGGAAATTGGTGACAAGGTAGCCAAAGTGGGTGATGTCAAGGCAGTTAAGATTCTGGGTATCGTTGGTTTACTTGATCAAGAAGAAACCGATTGGAAGGTGGTTGTTATTGACTCAACTGATCCTTTGGCAGAGCAAATGAATGGTAACGAAAAAGAAAGTTGTATGCTATTTTTAGTACTAAAAGGATGCTGGATAGACATTGACGATGTGGAGAAATTAATGCCTGGTCTCTTGAGTAGTACAAACACTTTCCTGAAAACCTATAAACTCCCAAGTGGAAAGGCCGAAAACACAATTGCATTTGACGGAAAGGCTCAAGATAAGGTAAGGAAATGATGACTTCCATCCCTTTTTTAAAAGCGTACATATATAAACCTTAATTTTTATAGGCTTTTGCAACTAATATTGTTTTGGAAACTCATGAATACTGGAAAGCTTTGGTCAATGGCACTGCTGATAGAAAAGACATTCAAACGTAGGTGTTTTAATCTTTATGCATAAAATAAGGGAACCAACATGAATGATAGATCAAACCTCTCTGTAAAGGATTCACCCTATAAGATTGAATCTGACAACAGCACCGTATCGCGTGTACCAAAGGTAATGTATCATGTCTCCTCTTCTAAATATAGCAGATGACTAATTTAATAAAAAAAAAAAAATAGGAAAATGCTCTTCCTGCAGCCGCCATTGATCCATCAACAGACAAATGGCATTACGTCTCCTCCTCCAAGTAATAAATTGAACCCCATTATAAAAAAATACCTTCCATATAATAAACTTTGTTTCTTTTTTAATAATCCTAAAATTCGAGTTCATTGTTTGCCTTTCTTTGTTTGTGTTTTTAATGCACTAATGAGATCTTATCGGCATCCAACTTACGTTTTCAATGATGAATTTAGGCTTTTCGCTTTCGATACCGATGCAGGATTTTCATTTTAGAGGATTACCCAGGATTACAATAGATTTTATATACAAAAAGGGCTGCATAATTTAGGTACAAACACAAAAAAAAAGAAAATGACACGGTAGCACGATTATTTTGATTTCCATTCCAGAAAACAGAAATACAATTACCAAATTATACAAAGAACCCCATTTATTTCTACTTATTGTTGCATCTGTTGACACACACACAATATAAAATAGAGAAAACATAATAATTTATTTATTAACAATACAAGTCCAAGTGGCTACATTATACCAACCGCCAGTATGATGTAATAGACATATGAGTGTCCATTTTCCAGCTTCAGACACCGTAACATTAGCATCATACGTTTGGTCCTGTGGGTAATACATAAGCTTATAAAGTCGACCACCTGGGCTCTTGACAGCCAATTTATGATGTGCCATTCGATGATTGACATTTCGTATACAGAAATGATAACTCTGCAATGGATAAAGGAACTGGCATTGAGGTTCTTGGATATAAAACTCGTTGTGCGTGGTAAACAACTTTACGAACGAAAAGGGCTTCTCGGGGTGCTCGGTAGATACCCGTAGAGAGAGTGCCAGCGGGTAGTGGTGTTTATCGATGGGTTCATTTTGCTGGCTCACGTGTGGACCAGCATAGATCTTGAGATAGCCATGGGTCTGTCCAGGAGGGAGAACGGCCTTGATTTTACAGATGCGGTTATCTCTAGCATCTGTCAGGCACTGGGCTAGCCCTCGCACCGTCATGCCCTCTACTTCGGTTTCGGCATAGCAACTTGTATTGGGGGAGACGCGAAGACTAAGATAAAAGATGCCATCCTGTTCATGGACGAGGGAAAGCTTGGCCACTTTGAGCTCGTACCAGAAAAAGGGATTACGGACATAGGGTAGATCAAAGAATTGCTCAGGAGAAATGGCCGGGTCCAGATATTGAAATAGGCTTTGCTGTGGGTAGTGTGTCATGATCATATCCTGAGGGATGGTAAGAAACCAATGAGGTTCAATCTTGTTTTCATTTTGAGGGTTGAATGGTGAGGCTAACCAGCAGTCAATAAATCTATATTCACCGTCAATTTTGACTAAATTTATTTGAATAAAAAAAAGAGAGAATGAATCATCTCATTCTCTAAATTTGTCTGTATTGTTTCTTACCAGAACACCATGCATGGTTTGGTTCCATTTCCTGTCCATCTTTTGGCACCTTCAAATGGCCATACACCACTCGACAATCTTGAATCCCGGCAGCTATCGCCATCTCATAAAATAAATTGGCCATGCCGACAGCCGATCTACAGGATCGTGACTCCAGTACGTCCGCAGCATCCTCTTCCTCCAAAATCGAGGTGATAATATTTGATTCTTCTTGTAGCAAATTGATTGAATTTAGATTTATTTGGTCAATAAATTGCTGCTGCTGCTGTTGCTGCTGTTGTTGATATTGAATATCGGGTATACTAGAATCAAGTCCTAACCTGTGTCTCAAGTTGCTTGATTTTGAAGGGGTGGGCATAACGGGCTTTTGTTGCTGCTGTTCTTTCATCTTTAATAATCGAAGATCGTGTTGTCTGTTTTGATGGTATTCAGGTCGAATGTTTTGAATCAACCAAACAAACAAAACACGAAGCTTAAAAAGGTCGTTGCGATGGTAGGGTCTGGTCAGAAACTTTTGGGAGAGTAGCATGGGCGTGAGTAAGGGGCCCCGCTGTTGCACAGTAGAGGCGTATGTATCTACTTGTGAAAAGTCATCCTCATGGAAGGAGAGACCTGTGTTCTCGGATACATTCCAAGTATGTCTATATAAGCTGTTAATGCATCTCTTTAAAGAGTAATTATTATCATTACCTTAATGCATTAAAAGGATTATCCATTGTTTTCTGTGTGGGTGTTTTAGGTCTTGCCATGGAAGCATCAATGTCCTCCTGATTGATATCCTTGGAAGCGCCTTCAATCTGAATGCGATGAGGTTGCAAAAGGCCTCTGATTTTTTTTGATAATGCTTGCTTGACGGGTTCTGTTATATCTCTATCCGCCCTCGGATACCAAAAATTGGGGGTTATACTAGATCCTTGTGAATATTTTCGAGTTCTCACCACCATCTGGTCCGTAACACCTGGAATTGCTGAAGCGGATGGCTTCATCTTTTGAGGGGGAGGTGTTTCCACGGCTGGTGTCACTGATGGTGCTACCAATGTGACTGAGGAAGACTTGGGTTGCTGTGGATAATGGCGTGGTTGTGTTGACTGTGGCTGTAACGAGTGTGGCCTAGACGGCTGGCTTGCTTTTTCTTGGGACGGATTGACCTGGTTATACGTACGTATTCGATTTGGATGAATTGTATCTGCGGCGCTGTAATCCTTCTTCTTGGTCGCAATTTTCCAATTGTTTTCCTGTACTGGTGATTGACGGGGAACCGGTTTTCGATGCACCCTTTGCGATGTACCCAGACGATCCTCATCCAATGAATGACGATAATAGTAATCACTTGAATTTGTGATGGTACTTGTTGAAACTGAATGACGAGGAAATGCTCCGTTTATCATGATGAAAATATTAAAAAAAAAAA
>VCJI01001284.1:20716-45419 GCA_024139395.1 Backusella morwellensis
AAACAGACATGACCCGAGGAACAAGTTTATTATTAGATAATTTTTTTTTATTGTATGCAATGATGTCTATTTGTTTAAAAGAAAGTAAATGAATTGATTTTCTAAGAGCTTTGTGTATAGTTTCCGGTGTTCTTATCATCACATAAATGAGGATGAGAGGCACTGTAACATTATGTAATTAGTAAAAAACACTATATTCCTCTTCTTGCTTTTTTATATTTTAAAAAAAAAATTGTACACTCACCACCACAATGGTTGAACTGCTGCAGCTCTAATACCTCTTGATACCATACGATAGCGCCAATCAAAGAATCGTGGCATGGCATCTCCGGCAGTTCGCTTATTATTATCACTGTCGTGTCTTCCTGACCACAATACCTCTCCTGCCGCGGCAGCTCTAGGCCTAAATTGTCACACACACATTTAAAAAATATACATCAGCAGGCTAGTTTCGGTAACACATGCTCAAACAACAAAGATATTTACCATAAACGATTATCAAGAGAGTTTTCATCTGTCTGCTCACTCCATAATCCTACTTCGCCTCCCAATATATATTCAGATTCGGTTTTATTCAAATCGTATTCCAAGTCATAACTGTACACTCTCTGCCATGATTTGTATGGACTAGATAATAATTAGAGACGATGAGTTAAACAAACAATAGTCATCATAAGAACTTGTATTACCTGCACCAATCACCACCTCCTCCTCCCCAATTTGGGGGTGCATAATTATCACTCAAATTGAAATAGTCCAATGTATCGCTAACAAGAGAAGGAACTTCGGGTGGTACTTGTTCATCATACATTGTATTGTTTGACCTAAGAAGAGTTAGTCAATACCAGATCACTCACCCATGATTACTAATATCACTTACTCCCATCCGCCATGGCCACAATCCAAATACCAGAAGTTATAATTAGAAGCAATGACTCGATGACCCATACTGATAGCGTCTTTGATGGGGTTTGTCCAAACCTGTAACACAACATCCTTTGGTAGAGGTAAAAGATTGCTTGTGACAGGATCTATTTTTTTTTTAATTAAAGCGATGTTTATTAACATGGTTGCACGAAAGTATGCATGCTTACCTTCCCATATCATAGTAGTTTTATTAGATTCATTAATAATCTCTAGCTCTTTTTCAAGGAACATCCCCAAAAGGTCGGTACCAGTAGCGTTGTTCTCTGCCATATACTTACGGACAGATTCATCCTGCTCCCAGCAACGAGCCACAGGTTCATCACCACCACCATGATACCAGCTATCAGGAAATAACTCATTCATTTCACGAATGACTTTTCCCACAATCTCATATGTTTGGTTGTTGACTGGATTTAACTGGCCAGTTCCTGGCTCTCCTGCAAAGCGGCTTTCCCAATCATTTGTATAATCTAAATAATGCATACCCGTGCATGTACTAAGCATGTTTTTTTTGTTTATTTGTTTTAGCTATGGTTACTTTAATGACAACATTTTAACAACAAACTTACGTTATATTTTTATAAGCTTCGCCCCAAGAACCAGTATGAGCAGGCTAGTAAATAAATATGGGATAGGTGTTACAAATCAAGGGTTCTCCATGTTTTCTTTTATACCAAATAGGTGGTTTTACCATATCAATTTCAGGAATGACACGGACACCACGATTGTTTGCATATTGAATAATATTGTCCACATCCTTTGTAGTGTACATTAATCTCTTTTGGTGTAATCTATTAGCGCCCTTAAGTGCAAGTTCAGGAGTGTTCTTTAACTTCAAAGGGAAACTTTGTGAATCTGTGATGTGCCAATGGAAAACCTTAAATATACGATTTTAAATGTTAAATATTCATTGTTGAAGAAAGAAAAAAAAAGTACATACATTCATTTTGTTGTAGGCCATGGCGTCTATAGTACGAAGAATATCCTTGACCGGATAGAAATTTCTTGCCGTGTCTAAGACAATTGGTTAGTCAACATCCCAGGTTTTAGATCAAAAATTTACCCAGCATGAGCCCTCTATGACCATAAGCGGGAACATCCTCAATCAAAATTGGAACTTGACGAATGACAAGACCATCAAAACCCTTATATTCCAGTTCATCATCGCTTTCGGAATCAATGTCTTCTTCCGAGATAGGTGGAGTTTGTATCAACTGAGAAAAAGTTTCAAGGCCATGCAATGCACCCCAAACGGTATTTGCTGTCAAGTTGGCGATAGAACCGTTACTTGGGATGGTTAAGCGATAGGACTCATTCACACCAAAGTCTAATTTCACATTAGTTTGTTCAACATGAACCTGAAGTTCTGATAATGTAATATGTGATACATTGTTTGATAAATTTGTGTCATTTGTGTAGTCGCCTTGGACCTATATTGAGAATATGAGCTTGTGCATTATTACAAACATGGAAAAAACCTTACTGGAGACCACCTCTCGTTTGTGATGAGCTCGGTGTAACGATTGATCGCTTGTTGCAATGTATTCACTTCGGAACCTGATATGTGGAACGATGGCTAGAATTTAATAAAAGTTATGAAATATGCAAGAAATTAATTATATTTTATACTCTATAAAACTCCAAAAAGAAAAAGAGTCTGGACAAGCTATATTACTTACGTCAAGAGCAATTGTGTCATTTCCCCATTGAAAAGATTGAGGAATTGGCCACAAAAAATTGCTACCCAAACAATACGGCAATGCAATTGATATCAAAAGACACTGCAAATGTTTCATGAAGAAAAAAGAGAGAGAAACAATGGTGGGACAAAAATACAAATCAACATTTCTACCCTTTTTATATCATCTTTTATTCAGTATCCGCTTTCCCTGAACAGGGTCTAATCTCACTTTTCCCACTTGTGTTATATGCACAAAATAAGTTTAGGCTTCTAAAAAAACATATAAAAGCAAAACGGGTTTTCGAAAATTGATCGATTTTTTTTGTACTCAATACTCTCCCTCTTTTTTATTTATAATAATTGAAAAAAAAAGAACAAAGATGAAGTTCTCCCTCGCCTCCACTGCCGCCTTTTTACTCGCCGCTGTCGATGCCAAAACCCTCCTCTTCCCAATCCCTCAAACAGTCGATTGGACAGGATCTGAAGCAGCTGTGGCCAATAATTTCCAAATCACAGGTGCAAAGAATGCCTATGTTGCAGATGCTGCTAAGCGTTATACTAAGCTTATCTTTGAAGAAAGCTGGGTTCCTGTTCCCATTAGTGCCGCTCAAAATCTCAAATCTGCCTCTACTTTAAAGTCACTTGATATCAGCGTCAAGGACAACAATGCCAAGCTTGATACAGGTATTGATGAGTCTTACGAGTTGAATGTGCCATCCTCCGGTGGAAAAGCCACATTGTCTGCCAATACTTGGGTCGGTGCTCTCCGTGGTCTTGAGACTTTCTCTCAACTCGTTCAGAGAAAGAAGGATGGTAACAAGAACCAGATCGCTGCTCACACTGCCAAGATCACTGATGCTCCCACTTATGGTCACAGAGGTATTATGCTCGACACAAGTCGTAACTTTTATCCTGTCAAAGATATTCTCCGTACACTCGATGGTATGTCTATGAACAAAATGAACGTCCTCCACTGGCATGCGACGGACTCCCAAAGCTGGCCTTTGTACTACAAGTCTCATCCTGAACTTTCAAAGAATGGTGCCTACTCTCAAGATGAGGTCTATAACCCTAGCGATGTCCAAAAGATTATTAAATATGCCGAGTCTCGCGGTATCCGTGTTATTCTTGAACTTGATATGCCTGCTCACACCGATACCATTTCTTTGTCTCATCCTGATTTGATGGCTTGTCACGGTCTCTGGTGGGGCCCCTTGGCTGCCGAACCTCCTGCTGGTCAGTTAAACGTTATTCACAAAGGTACTGTCGACCTCATGAATGAGCTTGTTAGCGAAGCTATGGAGACCTTCCCTGATACCTATTTCCACGCTGGCGGTGATGAAATTAACTTGAAATGTTGGGAAACCAATGACGAGATGACCAAATATGCCAAAGATAAGGGTGTTGGACTTGATCAACTCTGGTATGACTTTACTAATAACATGATTGCACATGTAAAGAGCGGTAAGAAGAAGTCCATTATTTGGGAAGACTCTATCAAGGATGGCGGAAAGATCTCTACTGATACTACTGTCCAAACCTGGCTCAATCCTCCTGGAAACTACACCTCTAAGGGTTATGATGTTGTTGTCACTAACTTTGACTACTTCTATCTTGACTGTGGTCACGGTGGTATGTATTTTGTATATATTATGAAATTCATTGAAATATGATGTCTAACTTTTTATTTTTTTATAGGTTGGGTTGGTAATGATGACCGTTACGTTTCTCCCACTCAAACCGAAACTGCTGATGACACCTTCAACTACAATGGTGGTGGTGGTTCTTGGTGCGCTCCTTTCAAGACATGGCAGCGTATCTACAGCTGGGACATGACCTACGGTATTGGAAAGAATGACAAGGGTAAGGTTTTGGGTGGTGAGGTTGCTCTTTGGGCCGAACAGAGTGGTCCTACCGTTGTTGATGGTCGTCTCTGGCCTCGTGCTGGTGCCGCTGCCGAAGTCTACTGGTCTGGTAGTTATGACAAGGATGGTAACCGCCGCACTCTTAAGGAAGTCCAACCTCGTTTCGGTGACTGGACATGGAGAATGATTGGCCGTGGCTTCCAAGCAGAACCTCCTCAGCCCAAGTTCTGTACCATGCACACTGGTGTCTGCGACCTTAACGACCCCGATGCTTCATCTTAAATACCTATATCATTACACTCCCATCCCACTACATCCTATTAATTACGCACTTATTTAATAAATTAATAAAGTCTATCAAGAGTTCACAAATAGCAAGTACATTAAATGAAAACCCCATAAATTCTAGTTTATTGTTCTTGTCTTGATTCTATATAGTTGGCTTTATGCCTTGAAGTGAACTTTTTATCCTTGAGCATTCCCTTTGTGTATGAATATTGAATTAGATCGTAAAAGTATTTGTAGTAAAACATAAGATCATCGTATCGTCCATCATAACTCCCCTTTTCCCCCAATTCATAAGCCTCTGCGTATTCTAAATAAAGATAGTAGATTGCTTCGATTGTTGACAAGTAATTGGGACTAAGCTCTTGAAATCTCCAAAAATAAGTTAACCGAGGTTCAATCGACACTTTTTGTATCTTTTCCAATTGTGGTGTTTCCCTGACAATTCGCTTTGCCTGCCTCCAAGTGCCATCAATGACAATCAGTCTATCGAAACTGTCTCTAGGAATTTCATACAGCGTTTTTGCGTCCTAAACATGGTTTAATTTCCTGAAACTACATTTTGTATACAAATTGCTCTACTTTACAGGACCAGGAAATAGCATCAAGACTCGCTCGGGGTGTTCATATTCCGGCATTTCCTTCCAGTTGTAAACCTCAACATCGTCGTCAGCAATAATTCGTGCATGAAGTGCGGTTGATTTACCGTCCAATTCCAACTCATGCTTGATCCTTTTGGAGCAGTTATCATTATTACAAAATACGTTGGTCTATTCGCTTCCAATACTACTACTTACACATCAAGCTTAGCTGGCAAGTTAACTTTGGGTATATCCGATCTGTCCATTCCCAGTACCTTAAAGCAGTAATAGCAAAAGTATTTCATTTTTTTGTTGCATTGAGAACAAGTGTAACGCTCATCACAGCGGTAAAGAATGGCATCGTCTTTAATCTTTAAATCAGCGAAAGGTGAGTTCTTTCTGTACTCTAGTCTCTCTTTCTCGTCTTCGTTAGACATACTCTAGTTAAAAGCCACACTTCAGTTTTTTTCTTTCTTCTTTTCTCTTCTGGACTGAAAACTTAAATCCCAGACACCCAATAGACGTATTCTGTGTAAATATTACATAATTTGTGCTTGAATGTGTGTCATGCACAATGCTTTGAATGATAGAAATCGGTTAGTTGTTGGGATCACAGATGCGCATTATATTAACTATTTCAGTTTTCTTGTTATTGAATTGGATAACACAAAAGAATAACATCAAGTAGCAACAATCACTTGCGCTCAAATACCACCGAGATTGATGATCAAAATGTCAGTTGCAGTGCTCTTTATTTATCTATCATCACCAACAATCAATGATTTTCTTTGTATAATAAATACCAGTGGCTGTAGATAGAATACCAAGTGTTATAGGGAGCGGTTTTTTGGTCTTGATTGCCTTTGGTGCCATGCTTCCTGCGAGAATCACTGAGGCTGCCAATGCTGTTTCATGACCATAATATCTATTCTCTTTGATTATGTAGACTGCAGTTCCGTACATGGCGCCTATTCCGACGCCAGCAACAAGTGAGGAGACTGAACGGGTACGCGTATATCCTATGATGCCACTACGACTAGAGTTTAGACCTCAAATATGGATCATTCCATTTAGTTTACCCAGTGGTGGACACAACTGCCATCGCATATCAAGGATGATGCGACATTTTACTATATAAATAGGGAAAAAAACCTTGGTTTTAAAACGTTAGAGTCTCACGCAATAATGACATTTTTTTTTTGATAAAAAAAAGCAGTCTATTCCAAGTTTCACCAAGTTTATCTTTGATCGACAATCCGAGCTCAATTTCAATGCATAACCATTTTAGCCGCTTCATATTATATGAGAGTCAAAATCCAAAACAAAGTTTAAAAGAACCTGTTTATCAGTAAACCCAAAAAAAAATGATGATGTAGGTTTTATCGAATACTCATGCACTACTACTTTTAAAATACGTCATTATCTATGATGAGGCAATGCCGTCTGTCAAAAAGGCTTCTAGCGTGACTTTTATTGCTTCATAATGACCTCATTCATGGACAGAGCTGATGTATATAAAGCTATTCGAAAAGGTTTTGATCTCTTTATTTCTATTCTTTTTCTTTAATTTTTATCATAATGAAAGCTTCCAAATTATTTTTCTTGCCAATTTCTGCCTGTGTCTGTCTTTTGTTACTATCAAACGGGGTATATGCTGAAGGTAAATTCCAACTTAAATATATCTACAGCAAAAAAAGAAAATACTAACAGTGATCTCCACGTAGCCTCGACTGAAGATATTGCTGATTGGACACAATCACAAGTTCGTGCTTATCTTGACAAATATAAGATTGCCTATGATAACAACATGGATGAACAAACCTTGATGGATACTGTAAAACAATACCATGATGCAGCCGCTGCTAATATCAATGATTTTGTTAGCGATAAGGATGACAAAGTCAACAAACTCATTGATACACTTAAAATCAAACTTGAAAAGAACTATAAGCTTTCTGCTGCAAATGTTGAAGGTCTCTCTGATGATATCAAGCACAGCTTAAAGCAGCTTCAGTTAAGCGGAAGCTTGCAACAAGAACATATGAAACAATCATTGGATGAATTAGGACGTGATGCTCTCAAGAAAAAATATGTAACAGAGGCCCAGTGGAAAGAAATTGCTGCTGACTTGGAATCCTCTTTCAATAACAATCCTAGCTGGCTCCAACGCACATTCTCGGGATGGTCTTCTCACTCTGATCCCAACCAATCTGTTCAAAACTGGGTCGACAAAAATGTAGTGAATCGCCTGGAGCAAAACAAAGAACTTACTAAGCAGGAAATCCAAACTGTCACTGATACTCTTATCAAAGCCGTCTCCCATGCTGTTAATACTGATGTCTCTAAATTGGGTGATCGTGATTGGTGGAATCAGCTGGGTGATGATATTCAAACCTCAGCCAAACTCAAGAGGGATCAAGTACATCAGATTGTTGAATCTATCCGAGATGATGTAATTTCGTACAAAATATTTGTCATGGATTACGCAAATGATAACTCCCAACACGTCTTTGCCGCTGCTGGTGAATACATCAAGAATGCTGGTAATAACATTTATGAAGCTATTCGTAGTCCGATCAAGGCCAGGGAATCTAGTGCAAGCAGTGCAGTATCGGTTGCTTCTTCGGCTGCTGCTTCCGCCACTGATGCTGCAGGAGAGTCCGCTTCTATTCTACAAGCCCAAGCAACTGAGGCTGTGTATGGCGCAAGAGATTCGTTTGCTCGCTACTGGAGAGACCAACAACTCGAAACATACCGTAAGATCGGCTATACTGAGGCGCACATTAATTGGATTGAAAATTACCTCTCAGGTACTTTTTCTGATAAAACTTCATACGCAAAAGAAACCATTCAGAATGCTGTCCAAACTATCCGTCAATACCTCATTGATGCCAAGGTACAAACAGTTGCTCACGTTGACACACAAATGAAATCACTCGAAAACCTACTTTATTCCTGGAAGAAGGCCGTATACCGTGATGAATTGTAATTAGGGTATTTTTATATGCTAAAACTTAAAAACAGAAATTGAACTGTACGTTACCCCTATTCTCAAGTTTTTATTTGCTAATTAATAATTATAAAAAAAAAATAAAAAAATAAAAAAATAAAAAGTACATTTCATACTATTTGTGTTTACAAAAAAGAATATGGCTTGTATTGACTTGTTGCTCAAGTGAGTTGTCTTGGCTAAATAGTTAGTCATATAAAAGCATTTGATACACGTAAACTTTGAGTTGTTGTAACTGCTCCTCATTTTATACGTGATGAAGATAAAAAGCAGATATATTTAAATACAAGTGGCGCCTTCCCGAATCATACATACCATCATATTCACAGTTTATTTCAAGCTATCTTTGTTATAGTTTCATTTAATATAGGATTAGTCAAAATGCACATATATAATGCATTAAAGGCAGTCCGATCCCCTTGATTTTTTTATTACGATTATCAGAATCCTTGTTGACATCAAATTTAGTATTCAAAAAGTGGTACATCTTCATCGTTTTGACAAAAATTCAAGAACTGTAACCGTCTCCTAAAATGACTCCTTTTAATAAATAAAAATGCATAAATAAACCCAAAGAATGAGATCTACCAAAAGGAAAGAACAAAAAAAAAGGAGGCAATAGAATTTAATACAGTTCGCTTTTGCTGTTTCAAAAACTTCGGAAACTCCTTTACCAAAATAAATCTTGTTTTGACCATAAACAAGTTTCAAATTCTTTAAAATTCCAATACAGGAGTAACCATTTTATAGTATATTCTGATCTTTTTTATTTTTAATGTTTTTTAGTAATTGAGCAAGTTGCTGATCAATTTCGATTAGCCTTAGTTTATGCGAGCTAACGTGCATATAACTATTATAATTTACATTGTAGATATATTTCTCGTAACGCGGAGGGTCCGGATAGCTAATCTGTTTAAAATCGTTTGTCACCAGAGCTGATATTTTCTCCTGAATTAGCTTGCAAGAAGCGACATCGATATTACTTGATTGTAAATGGCATTCAGCAGCTTTTATTGTATTGTTTACTTTTTCCATATAATCATTCAACTGATTCCTTTGGCGATGAACTTTGTGTAAATAATCTACCAACTGTTTGAAATCCAGACTCCTTTGATATATCCGTTTATAAACACTAAAAACATCTCCGTATCTTGACTTTAAGCTTCGAACACCAACAACGGCCAAGAGTAGTTTTAAACTATTACTCATATCATTATAAATTCCTCCATAAAATCTATTTATTTTGTCATTCCAAATGCCATACTGTTGCTCGATTCCAGATTCAATAATTGGTGTTACCGTTGAGTCAATACCAGGTATCCAATGGAGTATTTCTTTTACAAATATGCTTAAAGTGGGTACTGATTGATCGAGCCACTCGGAAACATGTTCTGATTTGGAAGTAAAGTCCTTAAGTCGACTGTCAATAAGCTCCTTTTTCAATTGAGTGAAATCTTTGGCATAATCTGCAGGGGCATTTGTTTTGACGCAATATTCAGGTGTACTTCTAAATTGTAGGTGATTTTCCTTATTGTTATTTTGTATTTTTTGAAACTGATAGCTGATCCATTCTTGTGGCCAAATCTGTTCAATGCTCTTCTTGTTCTCGTGTTTTTTTGGAGGTCGTACAGTTTTTCTTGATGCGCCTAAAGATGGTTCGAGAGATTTATGCAAGTGCTCCAAGCTACTGGTAAGATGAAAAGTAAGCATTGAAAATATATTAAAGTACAACTGAATATGCAATGTATTAAATAAGTATATAAGTAAATTATTAAAATGAAAAAGCAAAAGCAAAAGCAAAAGTAAAATAATAACAATATGCAAGTGTTTTTATATGAAATAAAAAAACTAATACATTTGTCGGGATTTAATTGGGGCTTTGCATTTTATAAATTGAGTTCTCCTCTGATTTACCTTGATAATTGAATAAAGTTAAGTTTTCCTATTCTTAAAATTGTTAGGGTATTACAATTCTTCCTTTCTTCACAACAATACAATATTAAAAAAAAAGCAGTACTTAGGGACAACGTGAGAAAAAAAAACATTACTGTCAAGAAATATAAAGTTAAATATATATTTACATAAAGAACGACATCAAACGAATAAACAAACCAAGCCGCACTCTCTATGAAGTTATTGCATCTTAACTATATAGGATATATTAATTTTTTACTTCAGGAAAAAATCTTTATATGAATAACTAGAGACTAAGTAAGATACTTAGTCTTCAGGAGTAATCAGAATGCAACCTAATGAGATTGAAAATAGCCGACTCCAGGGCGCACTGCTCAGTCTCCTATTTCAAGTTCATTGCAACAATGACAGGAAAATGCAAAAGTATAGGCGTACACGCATGATTTTTTTTTTTGTACGCGTGTATTGTAGAATATCTCTAAAAAACATCATTTAATAGAGACTTTACAGAAATTGACCTGATAAAATTCGAAGAGCTTGTAAATATGAGAAAACGAGGATAACTCCATATTTTGATGGAATGTGACCAAACATTGTCTCAAAATCCAAAATATACCAAAGTAATTTATACTCTATATCTATTATAGTTCACCAAAATACATAAAGCTATAATAGAGTACTCCACTACTTTACTATTTTTACCACAACCTCTTTCGTACCTTCCAATATGGGATCCATTCCATTTAAAGATAATTATATTTAATACAAAAAAAGACAGACAACTATACTCACGCATTGATGTCAAAATATGTAATATAAATACTAATGAACATAATGGCTTTGTAGCTTTGAGCGTAAAAATTTTCAATAGCCTCAGATCCACATATGTAAAACTAATTGATATACGGATCCAAATAAAAATAAAAAATTAGTTAGCATTAGTTAAGCTATGGTTAAAAAAATAAAACAGCGTACATTTACTTGAAAGGGGTAATATTAATTATAACTACTTTGTTCAATCATATTTAATCTCAAACTATCAGGGGCAGTTACAAAATAGTAGCTGGTAAAAAAAACACTTTCTCGAATGATGAATCGATCAGTGAAAAAAAAGAATAATCTCTTTATGATATTTTTTCTTGGTAACTAACCAATCTTAAAACAAGGGGAACGGTCCTGTAAACACATTAAGATTTAAAAAATACATTTAACCGTTACGCTCTATCAATTCAACATTAACTCTAAACAACAAAAATCACCAGTGTTTTATAATGCTCACTTTAACTCTTAGTAACGCAATTCGATAACAAATAAATTTATAGCAATTATCTACTTTGCCTTTTTTTAATAAATAGTAGAATTTCTAATAGGTTGCAGTTGTAGGATTTTATAATATTGCAGCGAGCATTATATATTTTAATGCATCATATATTTTAATGCATCATATATAGCCTTTAAAATACTGATTCAAAAAGCACTATATTCTCTCTAGAACAAAAACTCTTGTTCTAATATGTCGATATAAGTCATATACTATTGGAAATTCTCCAATGATTTTGCAAAAAAAGAAAAGAAAGGGATGGAGATTTAAACAAAGTAGTAAGAGCTCATAAAATAAAGTTGAGTAGTAAATAGCCAAGGTATAAGAAGCACGTAAGTATGTACATCTACCAATTTTAAATAGTTAAAACTTACTCTTGAGTAGAATCAGGGATGAGTTCATGTTAGATAAGGTTCAAATAAATAAAGAATAAATATGACTTTAGTTGTATTGTTACATAAGCATTGAACATGTTAGGGTAATGAGTAGTAATCATTTGCATCTTGACCAATCTGTCACAATTGTAGAAATGAAATAGAGCAAATAAACTAGTTCTTATATAGTTAGTAAAATTAAAAAAGAAGTCTATGATTAAAATAAAGCTCATGAATATATCATAATACTTTATTTTTTGTTGCCTTTCATTTAAATATGATATATCTTTTCCAATATACAGTGCATCATAAAGGTTGCAAATACTATACCTAGGTGTCATTACTTCACTGAAATGACATAATTAAATATTTACATATATATATATATATATATATATATATATATGCTCTTTTCGACTCATGCCTTCAATAAGAAATAACAGATAAAAATATAAATCAAGTAAGAATTGAATGCAGTTAAAAATCAATAATAGTCTACATATTCTATTTATTATCACACTCATTGACTTTTTTAGGATGGATACTTACTCTTCGGAAGGATCTTCTGGATCTGACTTAATGATATCGCAGAACTCTGGTAGATCTACTAATGCTACTGATAGTCTATCTTTCGAGACACAGAAAACACTCGCTATTATTAAGCCCGATGTACTAAAAGATGATCGACAAAGAATAATAGAGATAATCAAGCAGGCTGGATTTTCAATTACTCATTTCGAAAAGATACTACTTGGTAGAAACCAAGCTGAGTCTCTCTATTGTCAACATAAAGGAAAAGACTTTTATGATACTTTAATTAACTGGATAACGAGGTACGTAATCTTATTGTTGGAATATTTAGCCTACATGATTTTCTTACCTTGAAAATATAATAAAGCGCGAAAGTTGATGCACTGATTTTGGAAAAAGAAAATGCTGTAGAAGATTGGAGAGAATGGATAGGACCATCTGATCCAATTTCTGCCCGTAAAATAAATCCTGGATGGTATTTTTATTCAAAAAAGGTCATTATATTTTTATCTAACCATTATCTTATTTATAGTATTCGTGCAGTTTTTGGAAGATACGGAATTGAAAATGCAGTCCATGGTAGCAGTGACATTAATCAGGCTCAACTGGAAATTGATATTGTGTTTGGCCCTTGTCTTGATAAAGAGAAAAGCGACCTCCATGAACGCTATATTGATGAATATACTACTAATCAAGAAATTTGTCCTAGTGGCTATAAGGTAAATATAATTACATTAAAATAAAAATATCCACCTAATTTATAAAAAAGAAGAAGATTGGGGATTGCAAGGAAGAAAAGCAGCCTGAAATCACATATGATAGGTCAACTCATGTTGCAACTATTGCGAACGCCCAAGTAAATCCGTGTCTTATGGTCAACGTTTTAACTGAAAGCAGTGAATCAAGTCAATCCGAAAACAGCCACATTGAAACTGTAAACACAACAGTACTGAACCACGATAAAAAATTACCAAGACATATTCCACAAACTTCAAATCCAAGAGATCGTATTTTTACTGATATGAGATGTCATTCTAAAAAAACAAAAAAACAAAATGATATTTCAGAAAAGCTACTCATACGATTAACGACACCTACCATATCGAGCGCAAGTAAAATGGTTCACCCCCTTCATCCTACGTCACTTGCTAAAAGAAAGCAATTGGAATTCCTCCTTTAAAATAATTCTAAGCCGTGATTTCATGCAGGATATATCATGAAGAAGCAACTATCTAATCATCTTTATTCATTTTCAATTGAAATAAAATGGATTATATACTTTGATATTTCCAAACGAGACACTTGGAACCATCCATTTTTCCCATTATTTGGTTAAATGCAATTTCTGATGCACTAAACATATAATTGGTAACTTTTTATTTTTCTTTAGCGTTTCAGTTATATCTTTGACCTTTTATGGTCATAATAAATTATGCTGTTCAGCAGGAAGTTACTGATAAAACAATTGGTCATATATATACGAAAAGAAATATTCTGAATAGAAGATCATGTGTTTAGACATATGCCATACACATAAAAATTCTACAAAATTAGCTTCTCTTCAATGATTTATTAATTTCAATTGCCATTATTATATACATTTATTCAGTTTGATGCTTTGATAAGAAAAAAAAATAGAGAATATCGGATGGATTTCGTCCTTTAATCTATTTTAGGTACTACGTTTCAGATGCGGTTAACATGTGACCTTGAGGAAGAAACTGAATAAATTGATTTATCAAAGAAGGATGTCCTTCAAATAGCATCGCTGCTCTTAAAAGTAACTGCTTGGGACCAATCCTGATAAAAAAAGAAGGGAGCGCATATTTAAAAAAAAAAGGTTACATTTCACCCCTAACTATTACGATTACCAGATGCTAACTTACTGATTTATCCTAAATTCAGCCATAATACTTAAAAACTCGTTATACACTTGACCATTATCCGAAAATTCGCGTCTAATTTGATCTAAAAAGTCTAAAGCGTTCTTCTGCTCAATAGCTTGCTGATTACTTGGTCTTGAGTAAGATTCCATGAGAGCTTCAGTACAGGAAAAAGAAAAAGAAAATATATAGCAAAGAGATGAAGAGAACAAAATAAAACTGTACAATAGATGTCTTTTTATATAAAACTGAAATAGAAATATATACTAAACATAAACATAAACAAAAAAGATGTAATGACCCAATAAGATGACCTTTATTTTGAGAGGATACAATGAAGATCTGGTATACATAAATGATTTGTATGTTCTTATCATGGTAATTATTCATAAATACCCTTTCAAAAATAGTTAAATTACACTACTTTAAAAGGAGAAACTTGGATATATTAAAAAAAAAAAGAAAACATATTACTACTGAAAATTAGATTCCTGCTTTATGAACCAAAGTAAAACCACAAAAGGGTATCACTATCACGATAACTCCTGCGGAGATTACAATAATTAAGGAACCGAACATTCGAAAAAAAAAAAAAAGCGTTTTGTTGTGAATGTGAATGGTATGCTATAGTCATTTTTTAAAGGTTCGTATAAAGAGAAGAGTTTTTTTTTCTCCCTGGTTTTTCTTTTTTTTTATTCTTCTATAAAGAAAAAAGAAATCAGTGCTTCGTGTGATGCTTTCAATTTGGAGCTGTATTTTGTTGCTACTGGCTAGTAATGCTTGTGCCAGTACCCCTCATAAATATGGACACCTCGATTATAGTGAATATGATCGCCCTGGATCTATAGATAATGATGTTAAAGAAATGGTCAAACAAATGACATTACAAGAGAAAATTGGACAAATGACTCAACTAAATCAGGACATGATATTGAACAAGGATGGTACCCTAAATAAAACAGCAGTGGAATACTACGCATCAAATTATTACATTGGATCCTACCTTAACCAATTAGCGAGGTAAGGCTTCCCATATTTAGTTTCAAACACACTTAACAACATTTATTAGCAATGGTATCAATTATGATGCGGTTGGTTATGCCAAAATAATTGGAGAAATCCAAGAAATTACACTATCAGTGAACTCAACATTTAAAGTTCCTATTATTTATGGGTAAACTAAAATATACTATCAAAGCGTACTTTTTTAACAAAATTTATTTAGACTTGATAACATTCACGGTGCCCAGTATATAGCAAACAGTTAGTTGATCAATTCTGATAATACCTATGTTCCCTAACTAATCGCGTTATTAGCCACCATTTTCCCCCAGGGCATTAATATCGCGGCAACATTTAATCCTGAATTTGCATATAACTCTGCGTCCATTACTGCGCGTGATACACGTGCTGCTGGTGTTCAATGGTTTGTTAAAATTGTGGGAAAAAAAAAGGAAAAATGTATACTTATTGGTTACTCAATTAGGGTTTTTGCGCCAGTTTTAGATATACCTGTAAATAAGCAATGGCCGCGCGTTTATGAGAACTTTGGAGAAGATCCCCATCTTTCCTCGGTAATGGGAGCTGCAGCTATACGAGGATACCAAGGAAAATACAAGTCGGATAGAAGCAAAGTTGCTGCTTGTATGAAGCACTTTATAGCATATGGCGCCCCATGGAGCGGTGAGGATCGTGACTCCTCAGTTGTATCTAATAGAATGCTTTATGATTTTTTTGTTCCTGGTTTCCAAGCCGCAATTGACGCTGGTGTTGCCACTGCTATGGAAAGCTATATTGACATTAATGGAGAACCTGTGGTAGCATCAAAAAAATACTTGCAACAGCTTTTACGTGAGCAAATGGGCTTCCAAGGAATGTTAGCTACTGATTGGCAAGAAATTGAAAATCTTTATACGACACATCGAATCGCTGCAACACAAGAGGATGCAGTCAGACTCTCAATTGGTAGTACAAGTGTTGATATGTCCATGGTTCCTCAAGATGTGATATTCTTTGAAGCTCTTGTTGATCTTGTCAATAAGGGCGCCATACCAGAATCGAGAATTGACGAGTCCGCAGAGAGATTATTACAACTCAAAAAAGATTTGGGACTATTGGAAAAAGATGGATGGAAAGCTGATCCTAATATCCAAGCTTTGGTTGCAAATCAGGAGGATATAAACGTTGCTATTGACACAGCAACGGAATCACTGACTTTGTTAAAAAATGAAAACAATACATTGCCCTTTACTAAAAATATTCAAAGAATACTGGTAATAGGCCCAACCGGTGATAGTCTAGCTGAGATGAGTGGTGGTTGGACAGTTCAATGGCAAGGGTAATAGTATATTCTAAAGCGAAATTTGTATATAAAAATAAGCCCCATTTTTCAACTAATTTCAATAAAATTAGATCTACCGAAGATTTTTGGCATGGTCCAGCTGATGACAAACAATTTTATGAAAAGGGCAAAACAATTTACCAAGGAATTCGGTCTGTTTCACCAGAAGGAGCTACCGTAGATTATATGCGCGGTTTCTATATTAATGGCACTGATATTAACATGGACGATGTGTTAAACGTGGCACCAGAATATGACGCCATTGTAGCATGTATAGGCGAGCATATGTATACTGAATGTAACTAGAAAAAATTAAGATTTTTTTTTTCTTAAGTGATATGCGTATTTACTCGTTTATATTTAGTACCAGGAAATATTCACGATATGAGGCTTCCCGCTGGTCAGATTGAAAACATGAATAAGCTCTCAAGTCTGGGAAAACCAGTAATAACGATTTTAGTGGAAGGTCGCCCAAGAGTATTGGATAACATTCCTGAATTCTCAAATGCGCTTATTCAATCTTATCTCCCTGGACCTTGGGGCGGAATAGCAGTTGGAAATGTATTATTCGGAAATAGCAATCCTTCAGGAAAACTACCCTATACATATCCGAAAAATGTTGGTGATCTTAATCTAAATTATTGGAGACCCATAAGTGACGTATGGGACCCGCTTTACGAATTTGGATATGGTCTAAGCTATTCGCACTTCACATATGGAAATATCACTCTCAAGGGAAAAAATAATGACGAGTTGGATCCAAATGATAAAGCTCGTAAATTATATGCTAATGGAATGGAGACAGAAATAGAAGTTGAAATTACCAATGACAGTCCTATTGATGGAAAGGAAGTAGTTCTTATGTATGTTCAACAGCCCGTTCGCCGAGTTACTCCATTTGCAAAGCTATTAAAAGACTTCTCAAAGGTATTTATCCCCGCAGGACAGACAGTAAAAGTTAAATTTGGAGTCAATGCAGACATGTTTAAGTACACGGGTATTGATGATATACCGGGCAGTAGCCTGGATGACGGTCCTATTCGTGTATTGATTGGAGATCAGACTTTCCATCTAAACATTAGCAGCACATAGAGAATACTAAGTCTTGTGTTGAAAATAGCAAAGTTACTTGCTTATTTAAAACATATTTTTACTACAAAGTTTTTAATATAAACAATAAACAGCTAAATAATACAATTGACTCATAACTACATTGCTATATATAAATGAATATCATTTACCATTGTTTTCACCAGCTTAACCATAAATTGAAATCTGATAATAACTTTGAGATAGATAATAAATACTTATAAGAGAACAGCTATCTTTTTGGGAAAAAAAGAAAAAAACTATATAGCACATCACTTGATTTGATGTTAACAGTTACTCGTATTTAAAAACGCGGCGCATTTAATATATTTACTTATGCATTTAGTAGTATGCATCTGATCATACGCGAGACTCTTCATCAGACATAAATAGACAAGGGCGAAATCTTCGTAGAATTAGAGTTAAGGGGAATTATAATTGTGTTATGAACTACTCTTACGTAAACTCTAAAGGTAAGCACCTGTGTCCCACCCAGCATTTCTATATTGATTTCAAACAAGATATGCTGAGTCCAATCAAGCCATAGATCAGATCAATGTAAAAAAGGGTTAGGAGCTATTACCCACGTGATAGGCTTAATATGAAAAATAATAAGAATTCAAAAACTAAAACAATATAAACGACTTTCAGGTCGCCCTCCATGCTGGACATCCCATCAGAATGTATAGTTAGCTCAAGGCTTTCTAACCTTGACACTAAAGGTAAGTCATATGAGCTGGTGTTCTAGTGATTCCAAAAGCTAATTTCTAAGAAAGGTATCCGTAGAATAATTCACCAAGCACAAACTCTTGTACCAGAGTCGACCTTCCAAAAATACATTCAAAACAATCCCAGTAGATCCTTCCTCGCCGTTGGTATTTCTAATCCTGAAGAATTGAAGCTGGTGATTGATCGAGAGATTCCAGTTATTCATATCCAGAAAAACTGCCAGGCCCTTCAAGCTGCTCAAAGCCATTGTTGGAGCACTCGATTTTATACCAGAAAAATGCTAAAATTAGTAGTTTCAGGACTCTGGAGTATATTTGGAGCCAGTGTCAGTAAACTTCGATTCAAGCGAGGACAAGACAACTTTGATATACCAGTTTTAAGTGGAAGTGTCCCTTTGCCCAATCTACTACTTGTTGGCGGAATGAGCTGTGTAGGAGTGCTTCTATGCCTGGTCACGACAAGGTTAATACGAAGCAATAGGAAAGACTACCATGTAATGGATCAAGAGGAGTTTATTTTGTTACAGGATAGTGTGCGACGTGGCTCTGTGAGGTTTGCGATCCAAAGCATCTTACCATACACCGTGATTGGCTTGGGGCTCTACTATCGGAAACGATAGGTTTGGATTGCTCACTCTATTATTGTGAGTCGCACACTACAAAGTTACTTTAAGAGTAGGAGAGTGAAATAAATTAAACTACAGACACTCCCGAGTGGCTATAATAAGAAGTTTTTATTTTTTTAAGCTACTTGTCGGACTCTACCGATGCGAAGGGATCACCTGGTTGTAGCGTATCATCCACTAGGAAGATACTTCCTGATATAGTGATTACCACAGCGCAACTCTATACGTACATACATTCCATGTGTTTTCTTTTTCTTTTTTCTCCATCTCTTCCCTTTCTTTCTTCGAGTCTGCTAAAAGATAGAGAAATTGCATGACTTCTACGTTGAAAAGATCAGCAACTCCAGTCACAATGATACAAACAACATCAATCATTGACACCCCCATTCCTTCTGTCTCTATCACAAATAAACCTGCAAATAGTAAATCTCTTTACCACACATGTCGCTCTGTTCTTGATAAGCTGGCACTTGTAGAGGGTATGTCAAGCTTTCTGGACTCAGACAGTTTGACATTACTTCCAACTCCTTCCAGCATGTCGTCTGATTCACCAAGTGGAAGTGGCAATGGCACTAGCGATCCACTTTCTAAACTCTGGTCTATTTGTAGACTGGGCACTCCATTGTCTACACTGTTTAATGCCTTGGACCCAGCAGAGCCCTTGAAAGAGGAGCAAAGAAACCTGCCAGTTAATGAGTCTAAAAAAATCGTCTATCATTTTATTGTTGCATGCCGCAAGCAGCTTGGATTTTCAGAAGATGAAGTTTTTACATTATCGGATCTTTACAAGGACAATACCAACGGATTTGTGAAGGTAATGCAAAACAATATCTATTTTGTCCCACCTTTGGTTCCCACAAGCATGTCATATTTCTGTTACACCTAATAAATTTGTTCCTAATTTCTCTTTTTATATTATGTTAGGTTATAAATACCATAAATATGATTTTGAGCAAGTTAGAAGATAAAGGTGTGATCTGTCTAAGATCTACTGATGGCGACTCTTACGATGATGGCCCAAAAGATACTCGCGATAAGGTTGTTGTAGAACTATTGGAAACTGAAAGAAAATATGTCCAGGACTTGGAAATACTGCAGGTAAAGATAATAATAGTAATAATTATAATAAATCGATCGTCCTAATTTGTAACTTTTTTTTGTTAAAAGAACTATATGCACGAACTACAACTACAAGAAATCTTGACACCGGACACAGTGCACTACTTGTTTGGAAACCTTAATTCATTGGTTGATTTTCAACGCCGTTTTTTAATCCATTTGGAGGAAATCGCAGAAAAGTCAGGTCAGGAGCAAAATTTTGGGTCACTTTTCTCACAGTTGGAAGATCAATTCACTGTATATGAGCCATACTGTTCCAATTACTTCTCTGCTCAAGATTTAGTAAAGCAAGAGGCGCCAAAACTTCAAAAACTCGCAAATATCCTTAACCCAGTTTATGAACTACCATCCATGTTGATTAAACCAGTTCAAAGAATCTGTAAATACCCATTATTGATGCAGCAGCTAATAAAAAGCACCCCTCAAGAGTGGCCTCATGTTGCTGAAATGGAAGAAGGTTTGGAATCAGTGAAGCGTGTAACCGAAAAAGTCAACGAAACACAACGCAAGCATGAAAACATCCAAGTGGTAGAGACCTTGAAACGCCGCCTGGAAGAGGTGAGAGGTTCCTTGATTGATAGCTTTGGTAGTCTGTTATTGCAAGAGAAACTACGAATGACATCTTCTGATGAAAACGACAAAGAAATGCACGTCTTCTTTTTTGAAAAAACAGTTCTAATCTGTAAAGAAACTAAAGACGCTACAAAAGGAAAACCTACTAAATCGTCCATGTCTATCAAGAAGAAGCGTAGAGCAAGTCTCCAACCTAAAGGCTTGATAAATATACGTAAAATTCTGGCAGTACACAATCGTTCAGAGAGCGGCTCTTGGACATTGGCTATTGAATGGAGAGATCGTGAAGTTGACCGCTTGCTTTTCCGTTTCAGAAATGAAGAGCTTTTGAAGCTTTGGGAAAGTACATTAAAACGTGTTATGGCTCCTGCAAAGACCACTGTTTCAAACACTCAATTAGCTTCAATGAAGTCACCTACACTTCCTGCAACTGCTCCTGAAATCTTGCGTGTAGAAGATGATGACAACTCAGTTGAACAACACTACGATCCTGAAGAAGATGAAGCATACCAGCGCGCTCGTTCCAACTCGCTTTCAGCTCAACTACTTAATTCTATTCCAGGAAGACCTAAACTCCCCCGTAGTATAAATTCGGAACAAAGCTATAAACCCTCTAGACCTTATCAAAGTATTCCACGATCGAATTCAAGTACAAGTACTTCATTATCGCAAGAATATTACTATCCAGCATCTCCCCCTCCTTCTGGCCCATCGTCTCCAACAAACTCTTCTAGAGCTTCTCAAGCGAGCTCTTCCAGTTCTATCCGCCAAAGGGATGGATCACCACTTGTTGACATAGCAACTAAATTCATGACAGCAGATATTGCAACTAATGGTGAAGATTACCGCCAAATGTCTCGTCCAACTCCACCTCCTCACATCAATAGAAGCCAATCCCATACAGTAAGCTCACCTTTTGGATCAGCACAAACCCCACAGCATTTGTATCAACCACCTTCAAGTAGACTTCGATCACAAAGCAGCCCCAATATTCATAATAAAACTCCTCCTGCAACCCAATGGGAGGATGCGCCTCAGCTGCCAATTAGCTCTCGTACACTTTACCAAGCACCACCCTCCCCTCTTGATTCACCGAGGGAGAGTAACTCCTATAGAACCACAATTTCGAGCTCAACAGGAAGTAGTTTATCACGCTCGTCAGATATGCACGTACCTCATAGTCCAGCCTTAAACCCAGGAATGCTTAAGATCAAAATTAACTACAATGATGGAATTTATGTGGTAATGTCCTCCTTGGAGACAACATATCCTGAATTGATGGACAAAGTAGAGAAAAAAGTACGTTTGATAGGCAATTTACAGACCAACGCTGTTCTTCGTTTGAGATATGAAGACGAAGATGGTGACTTGATCACCATTAACTCAGATGAAGACGTACAAATGGCCTTTGAAAGCAGAGGTTCTGTAACCGCAATCAATCTGTACGTGAGTGCTTAACTCTCGTACTTCTTATGTATCCTATTTTATCTACTTTTTTTACATTCACAAACCGTGTCTTTCATTTTATTCCGGTCTCTCACTTTTTTTTAGTCTTATGTTATTAGTCCATGAACTATGTTGCTATGTATTACCCTTTCTTGTTTACATATTACTGATATTTTCTGTTGTAAATAAAACCCTGCTTGATCACATTAAACAGCTGCTGTGCAGTTCCCGAAAGAAAAAAAAAATCTGATTCTGAAAAAGAGGTAGGACCAACTCTAAATTGAATAGTGTTGAAACTCCCAATGGTTAGGACCCGTTCTTTTTTTTAAAAAAAAAAAAAACGAAAACGAAAACCGGCATACTTGATTTACATTTCGCTACTGCATTAGAAAATTTAAATTTCACTTATATATTTATGGAATAGTTTTCCTCTACTTCAATATCAGGTAGATATATCAATGATTTTTATATAAATATCCTTCTATTAAAATGCGCATGCGTAGCACAAGTTAAATAACGTTGTTATCGATCTGTATGGGACCCTCTTTCTCCCTTACACAACATTTGTTTATAGAGTTCTCGAATTATTTCTTTTTTAAAAAAAAAGACTGGGGTACATTGATCAATATATTTCAAGATAGTCAGATGGGAACGTGCACTTGTATAACAATACTTTTCTAAGACCAAGACCAGATTTCCATTATTTTTACATTTGTTCCTATTCTACTATGATCGACAAAACTCCAGTTTGGTAGATATTGGTATACAATTGAGTGAAATGAATTGATAAATAAATGTATATTTTTATTAGTATATGTAGCTTTTGAAAAGCTATTCGCAAGAGTTTAGAACTTTGTAAAACCACTATTTACGTTGTATTCTAGGTACATATTCTTGTTCAACCTTCATATCGATTTATTACATAATAGAGAATATGTTATTTTCAAGCTTAAAGTACCTTGATTTTAAAGTAAACCACCATGGTCAGCATTTTTTACAGAAGAATCCAGCACTGTGGAATGTATCACAAGCAGCGTTTAGACCACCAAAAAAAACCAGTAGTAGTTTGTGTTATCCAAATGAGTTAGTTCTTTTGTAAAAAGAGATGGTCTATCCATTGTTGATATTCGAAACAATGAGAATTAATGCGAGGTTAGCTTACATTTCTTTCTATTGTTTTTTTTTTTTGCTTTTTTTGGGTTTAGCGTCTTACAAAAGTTGCCACTAATACCTAATATTATAAACCATAGCAACCATCTCAATTAGTAGACAAAGTCTTATGCAATCCCGTTTGCCAAAAAAAAACATTAGCTTAAGGTTGGATAAATATTTATAGGCAGGTACGCGCACGCACAGGTAGATACATGCAACATCTGAAGCACGTTTTATGTTTATTCCATCAGCAAAAACGCAGCAATGGAATCAGGAAAGCAAATCTAGAACTAATATAGTTTAAATTCGTGTTACTTTAATTTGACATTTCTATTTTGGATCTGTGATACTCCAAATTAAAGATAAGAATAGTTTGGACAATGCAGAACCTTTTGATATCTGAGACTAATATCAGGAACAAAAAAAAAATCTACGATACTATGTTCAACCTCTTGGCTTTTCTATTCTTCTTTTTTGGGGTTCTCTGACTATGAACCTATGACAAGGATTAATATTTGGTGGTTCTCTTTATTATAATAATACTCCTTAATTCGAGTGATTGATTTCAAACTTATAACATAGGATCAATGTAAGACTTAATCTGTTTAACGCGTCGCTATTACTTTAAGCCGATTAACATATAGGCGTTCAGCGACGAATTTACTGATCAAGTATATTCATGAATACAGTTTAGGTTATGAAAATAAAAAAAAAGAATATACTTATATATTATAGCTACTGAGATTTGAATTTTTCCATGGTTAAATATCAAGGGTAATTAGGACGATGAAAAATAGCGTTTAAAACGATTTATTATTTAGACTACTAGTATGAGGGATCGATTGATACATTTCTCTTTGTTTGTCTATATAAAAATTATATTCTTGTTGTTTTTATTCTCTTAACTCTTATGATTATTAAATGGAATCCAAGGAAACTAAAGTTTAGACGATCAATTTTTTTTTCAAATCCAACTTTAGCTACTTAATATATGCTAGTTTGGCTATTTTACATGAGATTGAGCTAGTGGCTACCTGTTTTAATACAGAAGCAAAAATATTAAGCTTTACAACTGAAAGAACGGGAAAGTAACAAAATCCCCGGGACTAATACAGCACAACTACCGGACTCAGTCCGGACCGTCACGTGACTTTATTACTTAAAAGTTTACTTAAAAATTGATTAAATATCAAAATCCTCAATGGTCTAGTTCAAACGTTTTTATTGAGTTTTATATCGTCAGCTTTGCTCCGCTAG
>VCJI01001293.1:128-20040 GCA_024139395.1 Backusella morwellensis
TCCCTTTTTTGCTGCCATGCCCTCAGTTACTACTATATTCTTCACCTCTCTTAACCCCTTTTTTTTCTCGTCAACCTTTTCTCAAAAATTATTTCTACTTTTCTCATTAATTTGAAAATATTTCTCAATAACTTGAAAATATTTCCCAACAACTTGAATAACTTTTCTCATTGATTTGAATTTTTTTCTCATTTTCTTGAAAAAGACAGTAACAGAAGGGTGTAGTAGTACTGGTGATAGTACGGTATTAGCTTTTGGGAAAACCAGTAGTGATCCTCCACTGCAATGTTTAGTGTTTATCTAATCTTCAAAAAGTGACGACAACGCATCCATTTATTTAAGAAACTTGTTATATCGTGTAACATGTTTATTTCAGGTATTATACCAAAAACCATGCTCATAACTTGATTTTATCAACTAGCCATATACTTTATTTAAAGTTGGTAAGAACTCCGTAATAGCAATAATACCAAGATAAGGCGAACATTAAACAATAAGGTCTGAAAATTTTGGCATCGAAAAGCAGATTACGGTTCGTTGGCACTAGTACTTTTGGACTTGTAATTTAGAACTCTGACACTTTGCCAATTTTGCACTTTGGCTTTCAAAAACAAAACAATCGTCTCATAATGGATTACTAAAAATTAACATTTTTGCATCAAGAAATACTAAAGCAAAGGCATCGGAAAACATATTTTTTTAAAAAAAAAGAGAGGCGAAAATCAACTAGAAAGCATTCTTCCTTTCTAATCTATACGCTATCCAAGTTTAGCTCAATATTTTGAAATGGTTCAACAGAATCTAATAAGAATCTACTCCAAGAACTATGCTTTTATATTTCATTATTTAAAAAGGATCAGCACCAGTGTGATTATGAAACAATGATCGTCGGTTAAAAGTAACATACATATTTTTGACAAGTTTTTAATCGTTTGATGAATTTGTTGTACTGCATTGCAATAAATTGTTTTTTTCTTTTTTTTTTAAAACACTTTATCATTCTCTGCCATCAAGTGAAAAAGGATGACAATACATATGCAATTTATAAATAATAAAATGCTCTCTTAGAATGCTAGTTATACCTAAAAATTAAAAAATAAATATCTCCAAACAATCGGGATGATTGTTTTGCCGTTTACATAACCTAGTCTTTCCGAGTATCAAGTTTCTAATTTTCTTCAAGCTTCTGCGAAGTAATATATAGTAAGCGACTGAGCACGTAAATTATGATTGGTCCCTCTACTTTTTATTTTTTGTTCTTGAAGAATAAATTGATTTCCAACAGAATGGATATATCTTTATTACAACAGGTACAGCCAAACCTCGGATTTAGATTACTCCAACCCGTGAATTTTCATATTAGGTATTCGGCGCCTCCATATCCCATTATTTAGGTGCTGCTAATCCGAATTATCCCTCTACTGTCATTTTTCATGTCTTAAAGGCAAAAAGAAAGGAATAAAGGCTCCCAAAATCATTCTAATTTCGAGTCTTGACTGCAATGCCTATCACTCTTGTTACTGAAAACTTCATGTTAATTAACAGCAAAGTACAGTCGACTGTAATAAACTGGTTTGAATTATCTGGGAATAAATAGATGGAATCTGTTTGTATTTTTTTTTTCGATCTTTCTATTTTTAACTGAACTTTCGGATTTAATTAAAACTGATCTACATAAAATAAAACCTCAATCTAAGAAATGAATCGGGTCGCAATAATATAGCCTCAAAAAGTAATACTTATAGTTATATGTTGTTCAAGTTCTTACTCTCCCATATATTTCAGATATTAGGTAATTAAAACCTGCTTATGTGTTTGGTTTATTATTAGTAGAAGCCCTTTATTTTCTCGCTCAAATGACTGGAAGAAAAAAAGATCTCCAATGATTATACCTTTAAGACGTCAAAAAGTTATGGAAACCAATGAGGCACCAGGATGCTGCTCAGCAACAATTATCGGATTATTCATTATTATTGATTCTCGTTGTATCGAATAACATAAAGTCATATTGAAATAAGGTATTATCAAGTCTTGTCATATTTTGCCTTGTTGTCTTCTTGCTAATTACATCGTTCTATTATTATAGAACAGCGCTCCAACCATTTCTTTATAAATCAATAATACATAGAAAAACAGAAAAAAGTGACATATGGCCAAAGAAAAAGGTTGGTTCATGTGAAACAAAAAATATTTTTGTGAATCAATATGGGGAACTGGCCATGGAAAAAAGAGAAAGAAAAAGAAATTAGGTCCCAACAGCTCTCCTCCACACAAAAAAGGTTAGATCATTACATTGTCAGGTAATGTTAAGTGCATTAAAACAATAGATCAATATGGTCTCTTTTTTTTTTGAAACTGACTAAAAAAAAATGTAATCACTTACTAATGAACTGATCTGCAAGAAGAAAATGAAATGAATTTTAAGTTTATAACCATTTCTGATTATCGATAAAAAGAAACAGACACCAGAGAACACTTGCCCTTACTCCTTTCCTTTGTCGTTTATTCATTTTATCCATCTTTAAATATGGTAATAATTTGTCAAGGATAAAGCAAAGTCGACATGCTAAAACTGGTTTATATTCTGTTACTGATTTAACAAGGGTGTTGAATTTGACAAATGTATAAATTATCTTATCAAGAATGCCGCATACCTTATTTTATTAAAGTGTAAAAGTACATGATGTTTTTTGCGATACCAAGAGAAAAGGAAAGAAAGAAAGAAATTTCCTTTTCCAGATCTTTTTTTTAAAAAAAAAAAAGAACGAAAAAAGACTCTTAAATCTTCATCGTTCCTGTTAAAAAGAAAATTTTCATAACTAAACACGTTCCTTTATAAGTCGGAAGAAGAGAATCTATGTTGTCTTTAAGCCATATTAAAATTACAATAAAAAAAAAATGAGGTTATTTTCATTTCAAGTATTTTATTATAAATTCGATTTTTCCATTAATAAAAAGAAGGTTTTTTATCAGGATAGTCCGATGAATTATCATTCGAAAATTTGGACTTAATTTAGGTTTCAGAAAGCATGCACCCTCATTATAAAAACAGGGCAAGCCTGCCATTAACCTTTTTTTTAATAACAATATAGAATTCTGTTTTATATTTAATTTACCCTTTTATTTTTATTCCCTCTTCTCTCTTCTTCCGCTTCTCTATTCACAAATGAACGGGTCAAAGCATAACCGCTCATCGCTTTACTCATTGATAGAAATGGTTTCTTGGCCTGACATTTCACTAAAACAAGTACTTAAAGATCCAGTCCTTTTACAATCATTCGAAACATACCTTATAGATAATTGGTCGCAAGAGAATCTGTTATTCATCGAAGCTGTATATCAATTAAAGCACATCGATAACGACCCAAGGGAAATACGATTTGCACTTACGAGGTACCATCAATTGATTGACAGATTTAAAACCCTTATTCATTATTATCATTTCCGTTATTAGAATTTACAATACGTTTATCACTATTGGAGCACCATTAGAACTAAATGTAAAAACACAACACAGTGTCAAGCAAAAATTAAATGATATCGACGACATAGAAATCACTAAAAAAGATGCGATAAATATTATCAAAGAGACAGAAGATGAAATACTTATAATTTTGGTACTTGATACATTCACCATTGCATTAAAAGTCTATCAATAGTCTTATTTTTATCATTATCATTTAGAAAGGAAAACTACTGGACTTTCTTAGAACGCCAAATGCACCACATAGGTAACATTCTTATGATTTGAAAGCTTATGTAATGCAACCCATTCATTCATTATCTCTTTTTTTTATTTTCACAGTACAAAACAGTCTCATTTATATCGAGAACCTTCAATGCATCAAAAACGGGTGGTCATCATTGGTGGAGGCTTTACAGTAAGAACCACACACAATCCTTTTTTTTTGAGAGAAAAAAAAATAAGCTGATGATAGAAATCTTTCTTTTTTAGGGATTTACGGTTGCTTCAATATTAGACCCTATGCCATTATTTCATGTTACTTTAATCGATACAAAAGGTTATATTTGATCCACCCCGGAAAAATAATCAAAAATAATTAAAAAGATATCCTGTAGATTCATTTGAATATACACCTGGAATCGTAACCAAAGTTATGAACCCTGATAGCCCAGAATCATTAAGATTTAAGCACGAACTTTATATAAAGAACGGAAGAGTGGTTATAGGATACGCCGAAGAGATATTGGATGATGTCCGTTGCGTTAGAATTAACGGAGAAGATGTAAATACAATATATCTTATTTTCTAATTAATATTAACTTTATATAAAAAAAATCATGTTAGATATACTTTGACTATCTCGTGTTGTCTGTAGGAAGTTCCTATTCAGGTCAATTAAAATCAAGTGACGCATCGGCCATTTATAGAGCGTCTGGGTTAACAAATTTATCGGCTGATATTTATAAAGCACAGAAAGTTCTTATTATTGGTAAGCTAATTTTGCGATTGTCAAGAGACAAATTAACTGAACCTCTTTTTAATAGGCGGTGGTCTAGTAGGTTGCGAACTAGCAGCTGCCATCGGTCAAAAGAAATTCCCAGGCTCCTATCCCAAAAAGAAAGTGATTTTGGCCCAATCGCTTCCCATCATTATACCCAGAGGCACCAACAAACAGCGTAGAAAAGCAGAAGCCTATCTGAGTGGTCTTGGTGTCGAGATTATCAAAAATGAAACCATTAAGGCAGTTGATGAAGAAATCGGTGACCTCTATCAGGGGACTAGTGGTTCTTATTACTCCAAGAAAGACTATTGCATATTGCTGGCCACCGGTGCAAAAGTCAATACAGATTTCATTCGACAGAATAGCTATACATCTAGCTGGCTGGATAAAAATGGACTTATTAAGGTGAAGCCAACCCTACAATTAGACCATGACAGATATTGCAACCGTATCTTTGCTGGCGGTGATGCTACTAATGTGGTGGAAGAGAAAACCGCTTATGCTGCTACCATTGCCGGTGTCTGTATCGCAAGGAATATATGTCGTTTGGAGAAGGGAAAGCGTCCACATAATCAAGGCACAAGGGGACTTTTACCTCCTCCAGCAAAGCCATTACACGGTATTAGTTCCCAAGGTGGTATTGGAAAACGTATGTATTTTTTTGGTTCTTTAATACATGGTTGAAAATTGACGCTATATTAATTAGGACCATTATCTTCTTTAGAAAAAAGGCTGTCCATCTTGAATCCAAAATGGGGAATACTCAAACTATTTAATGAAAAAGAGTTTTTTAAAATCGTACAAACCAAGGGCCGCCATAGTAGCCACTTTCTTGGTAAATTACCAAAGCCGTTATCGATCAAGGTCGCCCCAAATGAAGAAGATGATACACGATTAAGACGAATCCTTTCGTCATTTTCAAGTTCATCAAAAGACCTACTTTCATCTCATCATGCTCATAGCTCAAACTCAACGGAGGTTGGGTTAGCTTATCTTGACCATAACCAAGTGTATTAATTGTTATTACTATTACTACCATTACCATTACCATTATTATTATTAATATTTTACGATTACTTATTTATTACCATGACTTCAGTACATATAAAACAACCTTTATACTAGCTTTATTTTTTAATATTTATACTATGGAGATTAAGAAAAAGATAATTAATTATATTCCTGCTTGACATACTCCTCAGGCTTGATATATTCCTCTTGCTTGATATATTCCTCGGGTTTAGCATAATCATCTTGCTGGCGATACTCCTGCGGTGGTTGGCGCTCATGGCGATAATCCCTGTCTCTTGATCTTCTCCTCTCGCTATCCTCGCGACGCATCTCCTCCCTACGCTTTTCTCGAATGTCCAGTCGCTGCCCTTCATACAATTCCCGTCGTAATGGACGTGACGGATGTTTTAAATGCATAAAGTTACAGAATCCACCACGATTACACTCTGATATTTCGTGCTGTCGACAGCATGCTTCTCGGAAGTCCGTAACTGGAGATAATTCTGCGTATAGAGGTCGTCCTAGCATTTATATAATTATTATATTAAGTATCTCCTCTTTTATTTTCTTTTCTTTGTATTGTATTTACCTGCGTAGAACCTATTATTTAAATTAGTCACTGCATTACCCGCCGATTCTTCTAATCGATATTGACAATAGACATTTCCAACCAAATGATCTCCAACATTGTCACAAACAACCATTTCCTCCACTTCACCAAATTTAGCAAGCTCCATAAAGATATCCTCGTAGAACAAATCAAAGTCATCCTGAAGCTGATCTTCCGACATGTGCACATTGGGATCATGGGCTGGATTCTTGTACATGTTTGCGATCAACAAAGTTTGTGAAAAGGTTGGTTTGACGTGTTTTCTGGAACAGCGATCACCATGACGGCATGCACCAATCTATACAAATAACAGTTAGCATGCCTTTAAAAAATAAGAGAGAAAGAGAAGGCTTACCTTGAAATAAAAAGAACAGTTTACTCTAATTTAACAAGCGAGTGAATAAGCAGATGAGTATTAATAACAAATAAATAATAAAAATAAAAAAAGTTATCAGATGAACTTACTTGTCCTTTTCTGTACCATAAATACTTGCAAGATATTCAGCCATTGTTTATTACACAACAAGATCTTTTAGTATTTCTTTAAAAAACAAAAAGAAGAGTACGTTCCAAATGAAAGTTTTTTTTTTATACATTTTGTCTCTATCCTTGCCATTAGTCAAAGTGATGGATCACGTGGTGTGACTGTTTGGAGCCAACCTTCGAGAAGGTGATCGAACATGCGCTATCCATGGAAAAGCGATTGAATGAAAGAGAACAAGGATCAATTGAGGTATGAGTGACTTAAACCAGTCAAGTCAATGTACTGGTTGTTTTGGAACGGGAGAGAAAGATACATACACATCATATTTTGAGAAACGTCATGTTAATAAAGCCGTAACCCAATCAGTATGGAGAGATTGTGTGGCATGGATTGAGTCTATTAAAGCATGAAAAAATAAGAGTGAAATAAAAAATCAATCCTTAGTAATATACGTGATGATTAGATATTGGTATGTATTTAGCACTATGGACTCACTAAAGGGTGGAGTCCAACAGCGTTATGATTGCTGACATGCTTTAGAAGAAGTGAGCCTTAATTTTCACTAGCGTCGTTTCCACACTAATAATAACTGCTATATGAATAAAAATAACGACAACAATAATAAAAGAAAAGAGTAACAATATCATCACCTCTTGAAATAAGACTTTAATAAAGTACATCCATATAATAAACATCGTATTTTTTAAAGCGGCGCAATATTATTGATCGAATTTCCTTTTTCGCTTTGACTCACCTCTTGTATTCCACCTTTTCGAGATTATCAGCACAGTCACATTTAATTCTGATCAACCTTTCAAGATTCCCTCACTCTTGCCTTCTCTTTCTTCTTCTTCTTCTTCTTCTTCCTCCTAACTTTCTTCTTGTAAACAAAATGGATTATCAACATTATTTAAGTGAGCGCAGTAAAGCCAGACAACCTTCTGCCAGTAAGCATTCATCAGCCATGGTGTAAAGTAATAATATAATCAACACCTCTTCTCTTTAGTTCGTGCACTTATGCCCTTTGTTCATGAGGAAGGAATGGTAAGGACAAAACTCCAAGCAGACAACAAGTATCGAGTTGATTTCTAATAAATAAATTAGATTTCCTTGGGTGCCGGACAACCCAATCCCTCCACATTCCCATTCTCTAGTATGACTGTAACTTTAAAATCAGGAGAAACACTCGAGATGAGTCCTGATTTATTCCAGCGTTGTTTGTCTTATGACTTGACAGTAAAGATTGCTTATTTATTTATATTTTTCTCACGCATTTCTATTCTTACTAATACATGCATTTTTTTAGACTGGACTTCCACAACTCAATCAATGGTTAGTGAAATTACAAGAACTCGAGCATAAACCACCAGTCAAATATGCTCTCTCTATCGGTGTTGGCTCTCAAGATTTATTAACAAAGGCATTTGAAATGTTGATTGATCCCGGATCATCCCTTCTTGTGGAGGATCCAACTTATACCGGTGCATTGTCGTTTTTACATACCCAACCTGTCAACCTTGTCGGCGTAGAGACCGATGCTTTGGGCATTATCCCTGAAACACTTGATCAAATCATGAATAACTGGGAAGGTGAGAATAAGCCAAAGACTGTTTATATTATCCCTTGTGGTAGCAATCCCACCGGTGCAAGTGCCACAATGGAGCGTAAAAGGGAAGTGTATGATGTTTGTAAAAAACATAACCTTTTGATCTTGGAGGATGATCCTTATTACTACCTTCAGTTCAAGTCTCCACGTGTCGCTTCCTATCTCTCTATTGATGTTGATGGTCGTGTTTTGAGATTCGACAGTATGAGTAAGATTTTGTCCTCAGGTGTACGTATTGGATGGGTGACTGGTCCTGCTGAGCTCGTTAGACGTATCGATCTTCATACTATGGTAAAGTATTATAACCGTGGTAAAAAAGGAAAAGAGTGGGAAAAAAATGGGCATACACATAATATTCGCGTGCGAAATAATAAGGGTCAAACAAAAAAAAACTAACATGACCTATTTAGTCCACCAACCTTCAAGCATCTGGTATCCCACAACTTATGGCTTATGAGCTTCTCAACCAATGGGGGTATGATGGATTTTTCAAGCACATTGAGACAGTGTCCGAATTCTATCGCACCAAGGCCGAGCAATTTACTGAGTGTCTTGATCGTCGCATGAAGGGATACGGAGAGTGGTCCGTACCTGCCGGTGGCATGTTTTTCTGGATCAAACTTTTGGGAGGCGTAGAGGATTCTAATGATTTGGTGATGAACACATCTATCCCCAAAAAGAAGGTTTTGGCTGTTCCTGGTATGGCATTCTTGCCCGGTGGAAACAAGACACCCTATCTCAGAGTCTCCTTTAGTAATGTTTCATACGAGCAGATGGATGAGGGTTTGCGTAGATTGGCTGAGGCTGTTCAGGAAGCAGCTGACGCTAATGGCGTCACTATTCAACGTTCATAAAAAGATGACGGATATATACAAATAAAATTTTGTTGTAATTTTATCAGTTTATTTACATTTGGGTGAAGGTTTTTTGAAGAAGATGTGGCATAATAGTTATTAAATTATTACATTTTTTTGCTTTAAAACATTCAACGACATTCTGCATTGTTAATAATTAACATGTTCTTATTTGAAGTCAATCTACTTGTGCATATTGAATGTAATATTGCTTTCAAGTTACCATATTCTCTTAGATACTTTCACGAGTAAATACGATATAAACTTCATTTTTTTTATTTTTTTTTAAAGAAAATAGATATAATACGGACTAAGATGGGGGGGATATTCATTAATTTGTTACAAAGTGAAAAGATAAGTGTTTCAAATAAATGATATGTGTGTGTTCTTATTGAGCTTGTTGGCCCTGAGCTGCTTGCTCTTGAGCCTTCTTGGTCTTTGACCAGCGTAATCCACATGCATTACAAAGTCTATTCAATTACAAAATGTTATATATATATGTATATGTATATATTTTTCAAGATCATAATAACTTAAACTCTTACGTTTTAGGACCGTTGGGGCCTCTTCTCCATTCAGGTGCATCTGTAGTGCCACAGTCAGAACAGATTCTTGGTTCATTATCAGTAGTAGCTGTGCGTTTCTATATATATATATATATAAATAAAGTCGTTATTAAAAAGAGTGTTGGTGACAATCTAGAAATACTAACCTTCTTTCCTTGTCTGGGTTCATCAGAATCAACAACCTTTGTTCTTTGCTCGAGATTCTCTGAAGAACTAACGATGATAGGCTGTGATAAGAGCTGCTCAGGAGTGATGGATGTCAATTCACCATCTTGAAGACCCATTGAAATACCATGGGAACGTTCACCGAGGTCGTAGCGCAAACCAGTGAACAAGGAAACAGACTCAAACATGTTGAGAGATGTATTGACACCTTGAGTATATACATTGGGGGCATTAGGAGAGGCCAAGAAGTCAAAGTCTTCAAAGTCATCTTCATCATCACCAGTGGTAGTGGTACCAGTTGTGTCAGTGGGAGAGCTTGATGATGATGATTCCTCGCGGTGTTTCAATGCTTCCAACTTCTTTTTTAGTAACTCGTTTTCCATTTTAAGATCGAGAAAGGTGTCCATGGTGCGAGTGGCATCAGTTGGGATATGTCGAGCATTTCCAAAGAACTTGCCCTTATAAAACTGGCCTCTTGTTTCCAATGTAGTGTATTTGCCGTCCTTTCTTAAAAAGCGGTAGCACTGCTTGAAGGTCTGGTACGTGTCTCGTGACATTCTGAACTCTCTCACAAACATGTCAATGTCGTCGACATGAATGAATTCAGTAATGAGATGATCATTGAGTTCGGAAGGCGTGTAACCAAGGAACTCGCTTGATGCAGGGGAGCAGTAAAGAACACGCAGGTCCTTGTTTAAAACATGGATAACATCGCGCACAGACTCGAGGACGCTCTGGGACCAGTTCTTACGTCGAGTAAACTCGCCTTGGCTAGGGATCGGTCTTCCGCCGCGTAAAATCTGGCTTTCTCCGGGTGAAGAAAGTATTGTCAAATTATCAACTTCCATATGTTCCATTCTTTCTTATTTTTTCGATTTGTGGTAAAGTGAAAGAGAAAAAAAAAAAAGGTTTTTTCTCTCTTTTGGTGAAAACAGGGCATTTTCTCTCGTTCTGAATTAAGAAATATCTGAGTTTTAACGGAAAGTGAGGTTGTGTGAAAACAAGACCAAACCAAAAAGAACAAAATGTAAGATGAACACCTCACCGTTACACTTTTGTTTGGTCAGAGTTTATCACTCTTCTCTCGAGAAATATAAGCAATATTCGTTTCGTATAAAACAGGTTTTTTTTGTTTAATTTTATCTTTATTTAAATATAGCTTTGTGTACTATGGCCTATAGCCTTTTTCTGCAAAATGGGAAAAGCTTAAAGAACTCTGACTTTTAAAAAAATAGACATTTAAAAGCATGCTTCACACAAAGATGTTCTAGCGCATGCCTTTTAAAGACATCCCCGTTTTTAAAAATGCCTTTATCCCATACCTTGAATCAACAAATATGTGTGAAAAAAAAAAACTTTTTTATTTCAGTCTCCCCATCAAGAGGAAAGATTTACATAATATTTGTATGTAAAATAAGTTTTCTCTATTTGAAAATATAAGTGAAAAGACAAAAATGATGGTTTCTCTATAATATTCTTTCGTGTTCTACGAAAAGAAAAAAAAAGGGCGGGGTGTGTTTTTTTTTAATTATAATTGTGAGACGGAAATGAAAGGTTGATATCCTATTTTGTTAATGCTTCTTGTCACTTAAAAAAATACGAGTTTGTAGCTTTACGTTGATATTTGTCAAATGTTGAAACCTTCCTGCTGCTATAAAACACCACCTTGATACATACCAGTTCTCCTATGATTCACTTTAAAGTAGTTTAATATAGATGACACTACCAAATAGACACTTAAAAGAGACGAAAATACTGACTTCATTGAAAAGAGCATTTATTGGTTGCCACGGTTAGCACTAGTCATTTCTCTTAAACAACATATGAACGAATTATTTCAAGTTGATAAGATTGAATGTTGAATGATCTACCTTTGTGATTTATTTACCTACAGGTAATGCATGGGGACAAATAATCAAAAAAAAGCTCTAAAGATACTTGCACAGAAAAAAAAAAAGCTCATTTCCCCTAGAAGTTTGTCACTGTTGCTCTATTAGTGAAAACCTGAGCGGTGAATCCATGTGCATGATTTTATTTTGAGACTGAGAGTAAAAAAAAATACTTTTCATAAAAAAAATCAAATGCGGAATAGACATTTCCACCCTTTCATGCATTGAACGTATTACTATTGATAAATTACAATTGTTAGATATTTTAATTTTTATCTCTTTTTAAACACTTTTGATAAAATGAATAAAGTTTCGGTACACTAAAAAAACCGAATATCAAAGGGATTTAAAATAAAAAGTAATTTACGCCAGAGTGTCTGAAATCAACTTTCGCAGTGATTACTGATTCGCATACTAACAAGGAATAGCATTGTAAACTTGATTTTGTCTAAAGATATTTTGAACTAAGAAGTTGCACCTACAAAATTTAGATTTTTTAAGTAATAGAAGTTATTATAAGGCATTTGATTTTTCTTCCCATACCTTTAAATACAAGCTCAACAAATCTTGTTAATTAGAGCCTTAACATTTTAGACAGTAGATACGAATGAGCAAAATAAGAAGATTTCTATTCCAGATATTAATACTTTATCCTAATACTTATACACTGTTTAAGTGAGCTGGATATGTTTGAACACAAATACAAATCATCATGCAACTTGCTCATCTTTATATAGAGGAAAACTCTACATATTTAAACGCATTTGAATACCTTAAAATGAGTTTAAACTCTTTTTGAGACTCAGGATGGCAATATGAAATGCGGATAATGTAAAAATGCAGTAAATAGACATATAAGGTTGTAATGCATCATACTTTAATAATAAATAAGTCTGAAGTATCAATCACTGTGGTACACCTTTGCTTGACTTTGGTGAAATGTTAACATAAAAATAGGTTTCCGGCCACTGGATAAAAGTATCTACAATAATCATATAAATATGATAGCGGTGATAGATGGTTTTTTTTCGGTTGAAAACAACATCAATTAATAACTTATTAAGGCAGCAATATCTAAAACAACAATAGATCCGATTAACTAATAAGGTATGATAGCCAACCAAAAATGTTAAACGGGGTTTGAAGCTTTCCATTATTCCGAATCAAATCGAATGAACGTAGTTCCAGAATGTGATCTTTAATACGACAATTATCGTATATCACATGTTGACAGTCGTAACATTCTGAAATCTAGTCTTTTTGTAAAAAAAAGAGTGCTTAATAATCGGATAAAAAGTGTATTTCAGCTAGATACTATGAAACATTGATTATATAAGACCACAATTTCTATATTTACTTATGTACTATCGAGGTGATAGTTTACTAATGATCGTGGGTATCAAACTATTGTATTTGATTTAATTAGTACCGATGTGCTTACAAATAAATGTAGCCAATTCATCGACACCTATTTTTTAACTAAAAAAAAAAGAAAAGTACATACAAAAGCAAGACTCAGAGCCTGTGTTGGGTTGTGTTTATTTACAATTAAAAATTAGTTGAAAATTATAACAAACACTTTGCGTGTTTACTATTTTATGTAATTGAGTAATAGTAATAGTAGTAGTAGTTTTTGTAGTAGTAGCAGTGGTGATAGTATCAATAGCGTTAGCATAACAAGTTTTATTTTTCCAGAGTGATTCAAGATGGAGTCCGTGCTGCCTTTTCATTATTACATTTATCAATATGTTTTCCTCTATACTTGATCAGGTAACTTCCATCTTCTTTAAACACTACTGTCTTGTTAACAGGACACCCCTATTTTTTAAACAAAAAAATAAAATGATAAGGAAACCTACTAGACAAATATCATGATTTGTATTTACCTCCAAGGAATTGGAACATTTATAATATATACTCTTCTGCCCTGAGTTTTTGTGAATAGTATTTCCGTTGTTTTTCCAAGTGAAATAATCATGATAAGGAAATTCAGTTGTCTCTACAATCATAGTTATTGCATGCATCTCTCTTTTTTTCCCTTTTGATCTTGGGTAATCTGATGAGGACTGGTCTTTCTGTGAGTTCATAGGTAAAGCTGATAATTGGTTCGTAGATCGGGTGGGTATATTATAATATGGATCTTGTGATACTCCAATTCTTGGAAACAAAGCTCTTCCCTTCTTGGCATGTGTGAGCGAATAGAGTGGCTGTTGATCAATATCAATGGTATCGTCTTGAGCATTTAGACCACTATTTAATTCCCTTTTATCTTTAGAATAGGATGACATTTCTCTTTCAACATTGTCCATTGTTCCACTGTATTATAAATCATAAATTAGTATAAACTGTATCAAGACAAATCGTATTGTTTTCTGCTTTTTTTCTTTCTTCATTTTTGAATGTAGTTAATAAAAATCATTTAGATACTAACTAGTCGTTCTTGCCATTGTAAACGCTGGATTGACTAGACAATTCAGATGTTGTTGACGATGAAGCGCTTATCCTACTCGACGAGCCTACGTTAACTGGGATAGACAATGTAGCAAAAGTTTTTGAATTTGGCATTGTTGAGCTATTCGGATTCTGAAGATCAGGTATAGATAAGTGCCTGGAAAATTTACGCGCTCTTAGAGATGGTGAGGATGAAACATCTGATGGTATCAATTTACTAGTAGAACAATTATTTAAGCGAATTGGATCAGAATTTTTTCTAATTAGCGAAGGTTTTGGTGTCACTTGGCTATTGTCAGAAATTCCTTTCTTCGTTAATTGATGTTGGTAGTTGAGGTATTCCGGTGCTCTACTTCGTTTATTTTGTATTTCATATGGAGAATATAATTGATAAGTTGAATCGCGTTGATTTATTTTTGAAGTTCCATTAGAATCTGATTGATGTGGGGTAATTCCAGAATAGGCATATTCTATACAAGTTCTCCGATCATATCTAGGTTCTAAATCTATGACTTTTGAATTATCCTGCTTTGTCATCATGTCACTTTTTAAATTATTATAATACGAATTGGAGCTCTCTTCTTCACCTTTCTTTGATGACGAGTTCCTAGCATTAAACAAACTATAGTGATTGGCAGTAGATTTACCCAAGGATCCCGCAGCAGTTGCTTGTTGAGTGACTTTAGTGGTTAAGCCTAGATATAAAGAGTTAGTTAGTGATGATCATCCTAATTAATTTTTGCTTTATATAAGAGGGCGAATTATACTTGGTATGTTATCAGCCGAGTCAAGAGATATAAGATAGTCCAAGTAATCATATTTGAGCTTTGCTTCTTCTGTCTTGCGTCGATCTTCATCGATTTTTTTTGACAGAGAAATCTTTAAAAGCTTTGAATCATTTTTGTACTTTTCAAGCAATAGTGGAAGGTCTGAATATGTTTCAAGTCGTTTATCTTCAATGGAAAATGGTGAACAGTCCTGATTGTTTGAAGGAATAATACGTCGTTTGTATGTTTCACTACTACACTGCTGGGAAGAAGCTGTCACGATGGGTGGTAGTCGTATAGCTTTTTGAGTAAAATCGATACTCTCATTGTTTTTTCTGAAATATGGGTTGTATCTACTTGAAATTGAATCTATTATTAGAAAAATGGTTATAACCACAAGTCATTCTTTTGGTTGATAAAAAAAAGAAAGATATAGAGAAAAATGAATAAATAAAAGAAAAAATGGGTTTCACGTACTTAATTCTTGAGGGTCTTCTACAGATTGCACGGAACACAGTCCACTTTTTTCAGGTATTAAAAGGTTGGGGTATTTGCCGGGAGACTTCTTTTCCATAACAAGAGTATTTGACGGTAAACAACAAAGGAGTGAAATGGAGAAGACCGGAACAAAATTCTTTTAAATTTAAATTTAAATCTAAATCTAAATGGAGAACCACAGTTTGGCTTTTTATTTTTTATGAAAAAACAACAACGTCAACAACAATACTAATAATAATAAATAAATAAAAGGAAAAGAAAGGAAAGAAAGGAAAGGGAAAGAAAACCCAGTCATTGATTTGAATGCTCTCCATTTTATTCTATTTTTTTATAGTTAATGGATGATGTAAACAACAACTTGAACCAATTAATAGTTTATTACTTTTAAAAGATAGAAAACTCTTGTATGATTCGAGGTCCTATATATTTATGTTGATATTGTATTTCTCATGTACGTATTGCCAAGTTAATATGTTTTTGGTTTTAAACTTGATATATTTGACTGATTCCGTCATGCTATTTTATTCTTGCATAGTATTTCATGTTAAATTTTCTACAAAGTGTATCGATATATTTAAAAAAACAACTTTGACACGAAAAATAAAAACGCAAAATGAAAAAGAGATGTTTAGTAATACACTGGTGGCTTAACCACAAAACTTATGAGATTAAAACTAAATAAAAACACAGTGATAAATCTCCCCAACCATTGGCACATGAGAATTTCAAATAACAAAGTCGTTGCACAATCACTGATCCGAATAAACGGCCAAATAATTTTGCGAATTCTAAAATCGATTTAATCAAGTTACTCTATTATGAAAATTACATATAGTGTCATGTATTATCCAGAAACCAAGTATTCGCTTTCGCATTTTATTTCATGGACGCAATAAAAATAGCTAGTGCAAAAACAATTTCATTAGTCATAAGTCCAAGTCCATGAGCGGGCCTGGCCAAAAAAAGTAGGGTTCAAAGGGTCCCCTCACAAATGCTTAAAATAGATTTTCCACCAATCTTATAAGAATGGTTTTCTTTTTTTCTCTTTTTTTTTCTATATATACTATAGTTCTGGAGATGGTTTTTTGTCTGCATAGATAATTATATTAGCTTGATGTGCTTTATTAATAATGTACATTCCCCCCTCTCAATACACCGGTTTTCACTAAGTCATTAGTAGGTGTCGGAATGAGTATGAATGGTTTACGTAACTTAATTTTAGAGTCCAGACTTTGGGTTTTCTTTCTTTAAAACCAATTGGTAACTGCGGTACTACCCCCGCCCTTCCAAATCACACCCAGATGCGCTTATCAGCTTTAACAGGAACAAAAATCAATCTGATTCAAAATATACTCAGTTTTGTACATTATAAACTTCCGTTGAAGATAATTGGTATATTGAACAACAATGATTCTATTTTCAGCAAAAAAGGAAAACAAATTATAAATGTACACGATCACACCTACCATTGTGATCAGGATAAAATAAGTAATGCGAAGCACGTATAATATTAAGCTAAATACAGGATTAACATTTTTTATTTCCACCGTTAAAACAACAATAGATATTAAGTTTAAGTAAAAACATATTGGTTTATGGAGCAGCAGCACCAATATATTCAAAAAAGAAGATTTCAAAAACCATGTTCAACAACTTCAACTTGATTTTTTAAATGCTGTATTTTTTTTAATATTCATAATGATTATCAAAATATGATTTTATCTATGTTTGCGTTACATAAAAATCCAGTTTGAAAAACATTTTTTTGTGGCCCCTCAACTCAAAACTCAATATAATCGTAACTATAAGCTTCCTCACAGTTACTACGTATGATGATTTTCTAACAAACCAAGTGTTTTCTAAAACTGCATCAAAAATAATCAATTTAAAAATATCAGACCCATTTGATAAAAGCTTCACCTTGAATTCCAAAGACTTAGAAAAATATCTATTTCTCTAGATTTTATCTAATACATGTATGAATAATAGAAAAGATGGCATGGTTTGGATCAACATTGCATATTGTATGCCTAATGAGAATACTCTCTTGTATAATACTCCTTGACTTGGTCTTCAACATGTTTCTTTATCTTCTGTTTATCAATAGAGTCAAGACCCTTTGTCTCAATTCTAAAGGTAATAGTAAGTATTTCTATAATTAATGATAAATTAAGCGTTCTACTAACAATTTTTCCAGGGCGCCTCCAGCAAAACCAGCGAGAAGTTGCTTAGCCATTGGATGGCTATTGGGTTTACTATGAAAAAATATAAGTTTGTGTATGTATTGATTTTTAATTGTTTTGTTTATTCCTTACCCTTTTTTAGCACAATGCTTATTGTAAGTTCTGACAGCAGCAAATGCAGCTATAAGTTGGAAGCTTTAAATTATTTCAAAAGTGAAAACAAAAATACCGTTGTTTTTCTTACCAGCTCCAGCAATGAGTTCATGGGAAAGCTTTACCTTGTTCTCATCACCAGTCTTGTTAAATTCATCATGATTCTTTTGGAAGCTATCAAAGAGACCCCTAAATAATAAAATATTCGTAAATGTTTGGAGTGTATAAGTAAATATGCTATATGTAAAAATCCAATAATGACCTATTGGTTCACCGAATGAAACCAAAGCAAAAAGTAACTTACATTATGTTCAGATGCTCTGTTATGTATTTTTTTTTTTAAAAAAAAAGAGGAAACCTGACCTAGCATCAGAGATTATTTATATTGATTTTTTTTACCGCTTGGATTAAGGTTGTACAGATATTAGGCTAATAAAAATACCCTTCAATTTCTGCACAAATCTGCCTATTTTAGCGAGAAATACCCTTCTCTCTTCTTTTTTGTGAGATCCGAGAGGGTATTTTGGTATACTCTTTTTCTTTATTGGCTGCTCTTTTTAACCTCTTGCTCTCATCTTCATGGTTGGTAATCAATAGCCTTTTTGTATTGCACTAAAATTATGTATCGTGTTATGATTTCTATTTAAGCAGCGTACCATTAGCTTCCTGTTTCTCAGAACAAACTTAACAAATGCTATTTTCAATACAAGTGGCTTTGGGGATAGTCTTACTATAAGCACTTTCCATTTTCTAACAAAATGGTCCGCCTTTTATTATTTTTATTTTTATTTATTTTTTGCAATTTGCTATTGCCGCAACTAATATGTAAAATCTATGCTATTTAGCTGGTATAGCCATTCCACGCTAGTCTATTCATTTAAAGAAAAAAATGAAAATCAATCTAAGTACCTTTCATTAAATTTATAATACAAAATATACAGAAAAATCTCATACAATACGCAAATTTATTTTCGAATCTGTAAATGAATATATTGGCGCGGAAGAACTGTATTACACAACTAAAACTTATTCAATGCATCCTTTTTTTTTAAATTTGAGTAATTTACCTTTTAAAGATAATTCGTACTTAAAAGTACCTTTTAAACTGTACTTGGGCCTTGAATTTAGAGTGTATTTTTCAGTCAATTCTTTGAAAAAGTCTAGGTATTTCTTTTTAAAAAAATGAGAAAAGCAGTGGTGCAGACGCAAAAATACTTGCCAATGAAATACTTCGAGTTTCAGCCCCATTAGCTCGACGAACTGACTCCTGATCGTATTCTTTCTTCAATAGGGAAAAGCGCTCGATGTGATGATCGTTGGGCTCATCCTTTTTCATCTTACAAGAGGCCAATCCCTGAACAATAGTAATGAGGAAGGTCTTGTTGCAATATTTTTTTAAGAAAGCATCCTTGAAGTTACTCCATGTCGCACCACTAACAACTGTATACGGCAAAGCCCAGGTTTTTACTTCATCGCTGAAACAGTTACAAAAATATATAAATCGTTGTATATCATTTCATTCGTTGAGCTTTGTAGTGTGCTCGTATAGTGTGATCCAAGTATCCGCCTTTTCACCTTCGACGAATTCGGTAGGTTTAAATTATGTTGGGAATACGATGAACCTAGTGCTGTTTTCGTATACTTGTTAAAACGATATGCCACTTTTGTCAGAAAGCAACAAATAAGATATAAATGTGACTTTATTATATAAAAAGATAAGGGTTACAAGTTATTAAAAAAAATACACAAATAAAAGAGCATTGGATCAGAAGCTACATGGTAAAATATATGGTTAAAATAACATAATAAACTGCACGTCACATATCAAAACTCACTGTTTTGCCTAGCAGAAAGAATCAACAGGTGTTGAGTCCATTTGCCATTTGTATTGTCCTGTTCCTGTACTTGTTCCTGTTGAAGTCCAACCCAAGTAATCTGTTTCTGCCCAGTAGTTCGAACATTGGTTCCTGTAATATAATGTGTATCCAAATCTGCCACCATTTGCATCATTTACTCTGTCAGCGATACACCAAATACCATCATTGCTGCAATAATAGTACCCTCCACCATTAGGGTCATGGTGATAGCCCAATGATCCACTGTATCCATTTTGCTTGTCATTGATAGACCAGTTAAAGATTACACTTGTAGGTCCTCCACCTGTGTCTGCTTCTGTGAGCTTTAAACTCATGCTAATCTGATGCCAACC
>VCJI01001300.1:3523-20136 GCA_024139395.1 Backusella morwellensis
GATCCAATTTTCCATAATTTTTGTACGTTTTGTTATTTTCTTTTTTCTTTTTTCTCTCTCTCTTTTTTTTTCTCTTTCTTTTCCTTTTGACTCTTTACTCAAGTAACAACATGTCTTTTCAGTTTGATACCAGTACTGCTGCTGGTGCAGCTCGCGCAACTGATCGTAGAAAGCGCAGCTCTATGACTGAGCTCAAGAAAGTGAAGCGTGTTCATATCGGTCAAAAGGAAGCCGACGAAGCCAAGGAATTGTTAGGAAAGTTGTTGGCTTCTGAAGATGCTGAAGAGAGAAAGGATTTGGCTCAGCAGTGTGCTGCCTTTGCTCATCAGTATGGTGTTCGCTCTCTCAAGGCTGCCCATATCTGGCCTGCTGTTTCCACTGAGATCTTTGCCAAGAAGATCCGTCAGCCTCAAGTTCTTGGTGCTTTCGACTTGGCTCAGGCTTTGATCACCTCCAATGCTTTGCTTCGTGGTCAATTGGAACCTCATCTCATCACCCTTTTGCATCCTCTTCTTGATCTCCAGGCCGATAAGCAAAAGGCCATCGTCCCTCTTGCCGCTGAGCTCGCTCGCAACATTGTCAAGGCCGTTAACCCTATCGCTACTCGTTTCGTCTGTAACTTCTGTATCGATGGTCTTGAGAACTCCAAGAAATGGCAAACCAAGATGCTCTCTCTTGAGTTGATTGAACTTGCTGCTACCGTTAACCCCATGCAGCTCTTGCCTTGCTTGCCTGTTTTGATTCCTGTTGTTTCTGACTGTATGTGGGATACCAAGGCCGATGTCAAGAAGGCTGCTACCAAGTGCATGGCTACCATCACCGAGCTTTTGGATAACAAGGATATTGAGCGTTTCATTCCTGCTGTCATTGAATGTATCAACCAACCTGAAAAGGTCCCCGAAACCATCCATCAATTGGGTGCTACCACCTTTGTCCAGGAAGTTGACTCTGGTACTCTTGCTTTGATGGTGCCCTTGTTGTCCCGTGGTCTCAAGGAACGTCAAACTCCTATCAAGCGTAAGTCTGCCTTGATTATTGACAACATGTGTAAGCTTGTCGATGATCCCGATGTCGCTGCTCCTTTCCTTCCCGTCTTGTTGCCTGGTCTTGAGCACGTTCATGAGATTGTTGCCGATCCTGAATGCCGTGGTGTCGTTGAGAAGGCTGTTGCTACTCTCCAGCGCTGTAAGGGTGACCCTGAGACTACCACCATCTTGACCAACGACGAGAAGCGTGAAAAGGTCTACCATACTTTGGATAACTTGATGACCACCAAGCTTGAAGGTTTCTTTGCTCCCGTCCGCAAGTACATGGCTAAGCTCGCTTTGTCTCTTGTCCTTGCCCACGATTTTGATAGGAAGGTCTGGGCTGCTGCCTTGTCTCCTCATGCTGCTACCTGGCTCCTTGTAACTGGTCGTGAAACCGAAGATGGTGGTGAAGAGGCCGATGCTTCCGCTGAAAAGTTGGCTTTGGCTGCCTTGGCTTCCTGTGAAGAGGCTATTGCCCCCAAGCATGTCGAAGAAGACGAACAAGATGAAGGCGAGGAGCTCTGTAACTGTGAGTTCTCTCTTGCTTATGGTGCCAAGATCTTGCTTAACCGTACCCATCTTCGCTTGATGCGTGGTCGCCGCTATGGTCTTTGTGGTGCTAATGGTTGTGGTAAGTCTACTCTTATGCGTGCCATTGCCAATGAGCAAGTCGAAGGTTTCCCTCCTCGTTCTGTTCTCAAGACTGTCTACGTCGAACACGATATCGATGGTTCTGAGGCCGATACTGGTTTGGTTGACTTTATCGCTTCTTCTGAAGGTGTTGAATGCTCCGATAAGGAAGAAATTGCTCGCATCCTTAAGAACTACGGTTTCACTGAAGAAATGGTTAACCATCAAGCTATTGGTTCTCTTTCTGGTGGTTGGAAGATGAAGTTGGCTCTTGCCCGTGCCATGTTGATGAACGCCGATATCTTGTTGTTGGACGAACCTACCAATCACTTGGATGTTGTTAACGTCGCTTGGTTGGAGAATTATCTCTTGGGTTTGAAGACTGTTACCTCCATTATCGTCTCCCACGATTCTGGTTTCTTGGATCACGTTTGTACTGATATTATTCATTATGAAGGTAATTATCATTTTTTTTTTGTTGTATTTATGTGAAATTTTGTTTACTTATTATTGTAAATAGGTAACTACAAGTTGAAGCGTTATAAGGGTAACCTTTCCGAATTCGTCAAGAAGGTGCCTCGTGCCGCTGCCTACTACTCCTTGGGTGCTGCCCAAACTGTCTTCCACTTCCCCGAACCTGGATTCCTTGAAGGTATCAAGACCAAGGAACGTGCCATTTTGAAGATGAAGAACGTTGACTTCCAGTACCCTGGTTCCAACAAGAAGCAGCTTATTGATATCTCTATGCAATGTTCTCTTGCATCTCGTGTCGCCGTTATTGGTCCCAATGGTGCCGGTAAGTCCACCTTGATCAAGTTGTTGACTGGTGAACTTGAGTCCGAGGTTGGTCAGGTCTGGAAGCATCCTAACTTGCGTATTGCCTATGTTGCTCAGCACGCTTTCCACCATATTGAAAAGCACTTGGATTCTACTCCTAACGAATACATTCAATGGCGTTATGCTACTGGTGAAGATCGTGAAGAGCTTGACAAGAATGATCGTATGCATGGTGATGCTATGAAGAAGGTCATGGAACAAGTTTTCATCATTGATGGCGAGAAGCGTACTGTCGAAGAACTTGTTAGTCGTCGTAAGCTCAAGCAATCTTACGAATACGAAGTCTCTTGGGTTGGTCGCTCTTCTGTTGATAACACTTGGATCTCCCGTCAGAAACTTGAAGACATGGGTTTCGGTAAGAAGATTGCTGAGGTCGATTCTGCTGAAGCTGCCAAGTTAGGTCTTAACCGTCCTTTGACTGCCAAGGAAATTGAGAAGCACTTGAACGAAGTTGGTCTTGAACCCGAATTCGCCTCTCACTCTCATATCCGTGGTCTCTCCGGTGGTCAGAAGGTCAAGCTTGTTATTGGTGCCGCTATGTGGAATAAGCCTCACATGTTGGTTCTTGACGAACCTACCAATTACTTAGATCGTGAATCTCTTGGTGCTCTTGCCACAGCTATCCGTGAATATGGTGGTGGTGTTGTCATTGTTACTCACAACCGTGAATTCTCTGAAGCATTATGTACTGAAGTCTGGAAGGTTGACAACGGTCAATTGGCTGCCTCTGGTCACAACTGGGTCTCCGGTAACGGTACTACTGCTGTCAAGGAAGAAGACCAAGAGGATATGGTTGATGCCCAAGGTAATACTGTCAAGGCCACCCAAAAGAAGAAGAAGCTTTCTTCCAAGGAACTTCGTAAGAAGAAGAAGGAGCGTATGGAACGTCGCAAGCGTGGTGAGGAAGTTTACACCACTGATGAAGATATCTAGAGTGTTCATCAATAGTCATTTTTTTTTCTCAATTTTTTAAATCTGCATCTAATAAAATATATCTATAATTTATATTTGTTCAAATCAAAAAAATACTCTGGCTTTATTATTCATTTAAAAATTGACGACCTTATTGATGTGATGAAACTTGTTTATGAACTTGAATATTTTTATTAACAATTGAACAAACAGCATGAGTAAAGGCTTTGGGGTGTAAACTACAATCTATGAAGGTTCTACCAAGTATTTAATACCATCGTTATGTGTACCTTTACTACAGTTAATTTGTAAGAGTTCGATTTATCATTTGCACCAAGCTCAATAATAGAGAGCTAATTTAGCGAATCAGTTTGAAAGATCTACAGTTTCCAAATAATCAAATAGAGATATTATATATTTGCAATGATAGTATCGATAAAACTAGTTTTTTTTTTAGCCTTGATTTCTATATTCTTTTGGAAAAGTAAAAGTTCTCTTGACAAAATCAAAGGACGGGTAAGTACGAAAATCTCATCTAAAAATTGGTCATACTCACATGAATTCATTTTCTTTTTCTTAACGATTTTCTGTGAAAGTGTGTGATAAACAAAAACCATAAATATTTTAAGCGAGTTTATGATAATTATATACGCAGAAGAGAAAAATGTAATTAGTGATGATATGTCGATTATGATCTCATCCAAAAGAACACCACGCCCCATTCCTTCTTCGTTTTAAAATGATTGGCCAAACTCTACTGTTTTGGGTTACCAAGTGAATCATCAATGTGGATAAAATAGTATCACCGATTCATAAAAGGACCAAATGATCAAATTGAGTTTACAATGATTGGTCAGTGATAAGAGGAATAGTTCAAAAGGATAAAACAGATGGGTGCCGTACTATTTATTTCAAGAAAATGAGAAAAAATTACAAATTGATGAGAAAAAGGGGGAAAATAAACGAGAAAATATTTCAAATAAATGAGAAAAACCAGGGGAATAATTGAGAAAAGAGAAATATATCATTATAAAGAGTATATTTCAGACAGTGAGCAAATAAAGAGATAGGTAGCCATGTAGCAAGGTCCATAAAGTCATATTACACACCAATGAGGGATAGCATGATAAAAAGTAATCGAGTAACGTACCAATAGGACAGAGTTTACTACCACAACTATGTCTGGCGAGCCAGACATACTATATTCCATTATTTTAGTATTTTGCCTTGGGTTAATACCAATCTCTCCACCTCTCTTAACCCTCCCTTTTTTTTCTCATCAACCTTTTCTCAATAATTTGAAAATGTTTCTCAACAATTTGAAAATCTTTTCTCATTAATTTGAAATTTGTTCTCATTTTCTTGAAAAAGACAGTACACCATGTATACATATGCTGAAAATCATTTATTGGAAAGGTAAAAGCTTTCACAACAATAGTTGAAAATCAACATAATTATTACGAAAGAACTACATATCCCACCTCACGTTTTAAAGTTATAGATTATTACACCAAGGAAGATCAAGTTTCCAAACCAGGCACTTTACAGGGACGAAACTGGAACAATTTAATGGTTTAATCAAATGTATTAAAAAGATCCATATTTGTTAATAATGTCTTCGCATAAAGAGTGTTTTATTGGTATAGGAATAGAATAAAAAGCATTTTTATATAAAAGGAATGAGATGTAGTTTCTTGATGATAAGGTAGGTATTGGATGAATGAAATTATTATTATTAAAAAATCTAATTAGTACCAAAGAAAGCACGGAAATAATCGCCTGTAAGAAATAAAGAGTCAGTACTGATTTTCCCACCGTAAACTTTAAATAATCACTTACCAAGGGCAACCATACAAAGTGTCTGCCACATACCAAGACCAATACGAGGTAAAGCACCTCTGTAAAAGCCCTTAATACCATTTTCTTGATAAACCCATTTTGCTGCTGCTGAGATGGTCATCTTTTCGGGGCGACCGACAGCCTTGACCTGACTTTGCATTTCAACACGAATTACTTCAATAGGTTGATTCCAGCAAGATAATGCACCACCGATGATCGATGCAAATGCTTTATCGATAGCTGTTGCACGAAGGTAAGCATCAGGAGCATCTCCGTAACGGGTCTTAATAATAGTTTCTTGTGCAAATCTTGTAATACCGAATCTTGAGGCCCAATTAGCTTAATTGTTAAAAAGAAGTCGTTAGTTTTTTTTCGAATGGATATATTAATTATGTCTATATACTTACTGCATTGTCTCACGGCGACGGCGTTAACACCCTTGTTGATACCTGCAATACCTTCTTTCTTGAAGATATCGGCAGCGATCTTGAAGGTGGACTCCTTGGTAGCTAAATAAGAGAGAAATTTTAAAACTCGACTCTTTTGACCCCTTTTTTTTTATCTTGTTTATTTGTTTTTATTTTTGTTTTTGTTTTATTTACCTGATTTATGACGCGTGACCTCAACGGTCTTCATGAAGGTACAGAAACCCATTGTTGTGTAAGCTTGGGCAATACCACCACCCATACCACCAATGATACCTCCCTATCAATAGTGTAAATACAAACTAAACACCACAAACACGCACGATGGCTAATGCATTACTTACCAAGAATGGAGAAGCGCCAGCAACTCTAGCACGATATTCGAATTCAGAAGCGGTGAAGAGTAGGACAGCACCTTTGGTGGCAGCCTCAATCCAAGCCCAAGGAATCAAACCTTGATAAAAACCGAGAACCTTACCACGACCCCATACAGTTTTAAGAGCTTCTGCTAATGACTGTCCACGGTTTGCGGCCAACTGTGTCTTGACAACTTCGAAAGGCTGACCAAGGGTGGAAACTTCGAAGAGGTTGAGTGCTAATAAGGTCATAAAAAAAGTGTGTTAATCGAAACTCAGTTTCATATTTTAATTATGCTTACAAGCTCCCAATAACAAATTCTTGTATGAGACCTGCTTCTTCTGAAGAGGTGCGTTGGGATCGACAGGAGCAGCGTTGATAGGAGCCATGATAAATAAAATGTATGATAAAGGAGTAAAAGAACGAGATAAAAAAAGCGAAACGCTATTTATTTCGTCGAACCTTTTTTTAGGCTCTATTGTGACTGTACGAGAATGGCCGCGGTCATTCTTCCAAACTGGGAAAGCGATCCGCTTAATTTTCTATCCCCAACTTGCCCACCCCAATTTTGTATGATATTAAACTACGATTGGCTGTTCGCACGAAGAAAGGACTGAGTCCCAAATAAAAAACACGTACACGCCCTTTTAGATAATAATAATGAGATTATTATATAATTCCTACAGCCCCCAGGTTTTATAAAAATAAGCATATTTATTATAATATAAATAGGGCCCTGTGTTTATTATAAAAACAAAATTGCATCAATGATACAAGTCAAATTCTACTAACAATAAAAATACTTTGAGCTCGCAATAAAGCTTAGTTAAAATTATGCAACCACAAAGAATACCATGATATTCCGTAAAGAAGTACTCAAACTAATAAATATCGATACAATTCAATTGAAAGCAACAACAACTCTTCACTTTGAAAAACGTATTCATGTTACTTTTAAATTAGATTATGATCTTAGTGTTTTTTTTTCATTGAATTGCGCAAAACCGCCTTACAAAAGCATTTCTTGTAGACTTGTCTGACGCGCTATATGCTCAGCTACGGAGTATACGATACCATAAAAGCATTTCAAATAATTGGTTTTTATAAATGCTTCTCTCGAATAGCAAAAATAGAAAAAATCAATTTAAGATCGACAATGCATGTAAAACAAAGCAAATTCTCCTATTTTCTTTTTCTGAATAAAAAAAAATAGAAAGTTCTAAAATACGTTACGTTTATTATTGCTTGCCCTGAATAAATACAAGCTAAATCTTATATAACTCTATTACGGGGATTTGCTTAATTGTAGCTATTAACTAAAATAACTCGACACGGAGTGATTAACCGATTTTACGTGAAATAAATCCTTGGCGCTAGTATTCGTAACACTACCCCTCGTTTTTTTTTTTATTCTGAAACTAAATCATAGATGAAAAGGGGTAAAGAGGAGAAATCATTGTAAAGATTTATCTTTATTTTAAAGTGAACTCTTGCTGAGCTTGAAGGGTTATAAACAAACCGTTTATCAGAACATTCGAAAAAAAAAGCATGAAACAATATAAAGTGGTTTGAGCACATTTCTTGATCCCTGAAAAAAACATTACTGTTACTCTTCACACGCTGTCTTTTGGGCCATCAAATTTTATTTTCTTAATTTTTCCCATTTTTTTTGGGTTGTACAATTTAACCCCAATCCAACCGCTTCCATCATATTTATTGTACCAGAAAGAATAAAACAAAATATAGGGTGCATTCAAATATATACTTGCGTTTATATTTAGTAAACAAATATGCTTACATTTAACAAAAAAAGTGAGGGGAGACTCGCGCACTTGTAGTGGTTCAGTTTCAACAATATCTCCTCTCCCGAGCAAGTTTTCGCTCAGCAACATCGATTTTACCATTTCTTCTTAATAAATGAGATATTGTTATAAAGAACTTGGAGTTTTACACGTTTGCATATTGTTATAATTAATAGCGTGTAGTAATGCGCAATCACACAATTGTTCTGATTCCGCAGATAATGGCATCCATGGTATAATGTCCTTAATAGATACTGTTGTGTTACCATGAAAGAATTGACATCCAATCCAATAGCCTTTTAATTTTATGCATGACTCAGATTTATTTTTCTTGATATCATTTTTTTTTTTTTTGTATTTAAGTGAAAACTTTATTAATCATGTGAAATGGTTCTTGATATCATTAAGGTTACTAATTTACTATAAATCCTTACCGGGGTTTAATTTTTTTGCGTTTATTATTAAGATGTCTTGGTCCAGATAGGCCAAAACACGCGCTTACTTTTTTCTATGCTTTCGTGTTGGCAAAAACGTAGAGTAGTAGCAAGCTCGTTAAATACCAGAATAACAAAATATGATTTGGATTAAGCATAGTCTCTTTTTTATGATTTAAGATAGTGATTTAAACTTAGGGAAGGATGACAGCTTGTGTTGCGTAATCATGTATCACGAAAAAGTCTTCAATTACAAAGATTATTATTGGAATTACAGTAAACAGATTTGAAATAATCGTAAGTCAAAATAATTCGTTTGTCTTTAGAAGAAGGGTAAAAATAAGAAAATCACTCCATTTTTGTTTTAATTGCTTTAGCGTTTCCTTTGCGTTAGTTAGTGCAAAATGGAAAACTTCTATGGTTTCTAAAAGAGCAACAGCATAACATAATAAGGAAAAAGTTCTGCTTTACTTTTTGAATATATCAAGGGAAAGATATGTATATTAAAAAATGATGACTGGTCTATCAAATCTCAAATGATTCTATAAAAGTGGGTCATTTCACTTATTGCTCGAATACTCAAGGTGTTTGTTAGAATAGTAACTCCTCTCCAATCATAAGTAGCCATTACCATTATTTTAAATATTTTTCAATGTCTGAGTAAACTCATATGATATCATGGGCATATCAGCTTCAATAATGTCGTAAACAGAAATCTAAACACTCTGCAAATGCTAATATCGATCATACCACTGAGGTTAAATTCTAGATAGTAACAGAAAGAATCCAAATTTAGATAAGATCAATTCGAGTATGATTAAAGGAAGGGAAAAGATCTGATTAGATCTTTGTGACGCTTTAGGTTACCAATGACTTGCATGATCTAACTTTCAGCGGAGTGATGGTGAATATTTTTACTATCGTAATCGTCTCAAAGCATGTATCCTTCCATTTGGGTCTATTACTCACACGATGGGTTTGGTCATTAAAGTTATCGTCCATAATAACTCATAGTAATTTTTTTTTAGATGAAAAAAGCAAAAAGGAATGTGCATTGATATAAAAAGAACTAGCATGTTTGATAGGTTTTTTTTTCATAGCCTACTCGGATGAAATCGTGAAATGGCTTTGTGCCATTAAGTTGCCTCTTTATCAACCTAATATAATGGTACTATATTTCCTCAGGCTCTTAATTTGCAAATCAAAACGAGCAATATGTTTCAAAATTCTTTGAGTCAATTAATTTTGATACATATCGGAACCCTGTTTCATTCTGGTTACAGAAAATATTCAGCCATGAATGAGCTGGTTTTAAGTTTTTCCACCATTAAAAATTTAAAGAGGTGCGACCAAAACTGTTCGTCTATTTTTAAAAGACATGTGAATGATTATATTTAAGAAACTTACTTTATTTAACTTTGAATGGTGAAATAAAAGAACATGATCCAGGGATGGAAGAATAAAGTATGAACTCCATGATATCCATCTGATAATCAATTCTGTCTTTTTAAACATCAGAATACCACATTTGGTTTGTTACAGACGCACAGAAAACGGATCGCATCTTTAACGCAAAAAAGATCAATCTAGACGGTTTTGGAAGTAAGAAGTAGGATATAAATTTTTAAAACTTCATAAAGATAACGTCTCCGTTTGGTTTATTAACCTATTCTGCTTTTTTTTTCTTTTGCTGCAGCCTCTTTATTTTTATTAAAAGAAAAAAATAATGTAAACAACAACAAAAAAAAAAGGGTGATGCTACACAAAATCGGAGTCATTCTTGAAATTCTATTCACAATGTGATATCTTTATTTATATCAAGCAATTGGTGGCGCACTTTTTGTCTTTATTGGCTGCTATAGATATTGATTTATAAACGTATAAACGCCCTTTAGGTTATTATTATTATCTTTTTCATTGGCATATATTTTATTTCAGCATCAAGTCTAGTACCATACATTTAATACTACTTATTAAAATCAGTGGCGGGTTTGTTCAATGATAACCAAAGCTGTGTATCTACCTCTTTTTGATTTGCGTGACTGGGTTGAGAAGCTGTCAAAGCATGAGCTCACCTGGCGGGTTTTGAAAGCTTATGTTTTTTCCATATATTTTTATTTTTATTTTTTCACTTCACTTCTTGTTTCCTTTATCTTTTTTCTTCCCTTTATCTTTTCTTTTTTGATGGATGTGTCACTAAATAAAAGTGTTGAGCTGCTATATGGGCTCTCAAAAGAAGGAAAAGGAGTGCCAGAGTTATCATGGTACAATGTGGCTATTGCATCTTTATTTATCTTTATCAATAGTAAATATTTCATTTTTATATTATCTGATTAAACATATTTGCGAATAACATTCATAAAATAAACTGCAGTGATTATTTCCAGATCATTAGGATTGAAATTAGAAAAATCATTATTGACGAGTTCTTTACGTTGTGTTATACAATTGACAATCATGGTAAGGAATGCCATTTTTTTTCTTGTACCTAGATACAAAAGACTCATGGCATCACACTTAGGGGAAAGTATTACAAGATGTGTTTAAAGCAAAGAATCCACTTATCGTCATGCTGATGACCTGTAAGCTCTTAAACAATTTACTTTATAGTATATCATTGCTAATTTATGATAAATCGAATATGATGATAGTTGTGTTGATATTCCTAAGCTCATTGGAAACAGTTTATAACAAATCAAGATGGTCCTTCAATGGAATGGTAAAGAATTATTAGCGTTATTAACGACATGTTTTTAATTATTGAAGATAGTTCCCAACAGTGTTGGTAACAACGTTTTTTGTTACCTTATTTATTGGTATTATTGGTGCACGTTATGCGATCAATGATTCACCCTTTTGGTTACCAGAACTTTTCATTCCAACAATTGGGCTTTTGCTTGGTATTACAGCAGGGGGTATGGCTGTCGGACTAAGTACCTGTCTAACCAAAGTAGGCGAGCAAGCAGAACAAATAGAGACATACTTGAGTTTTGGCGCCACACGCTGGGAAGCAGGTAGAATTGTAGCGAAAGAGGCCATTAGACTTGCTTTATTGCCTACAATAAATCAAATGTCGGTGATTGGACTGATTACGATTCCTGGTATGATGAAAATAGTAGTATCAGCTGGTGAAACCATATTAAAGTTAAAAAACAGGCGCAATGACAGGTCAAATTTTGGGTGGTGCCCCTATTATGAATGCAGTAAGATACCAGCAAATCATTACATTTATGGTATCTGCAACTACAAGTTTAGGTGTGCTATTCGTAGTATTTGTGAGTATTTTTGAATTTTTTTATTTCGGATATGCAATTTTACTAAATGTTTATGTGGAAAACATAAACAAACATTTTTTTATACAAGTCTTGTGTCAATCACCTTATCGACTCGAAACACCGTCTTCGCTCTGAGCGTGTACATAAATACAAACCTAATCCTCTGATTGATATCAGAAATATGTTCATCATCTCTTGGAAAAAGCTTTCAAAAAAGAAAGAAAAGCATTGGGCAGACAATGATGACGAAATAAGACCTTTACTAAACCATTAGACATATTATTATACCAACTTCTTTTATACTTTGTTCTTTAAATATTTTGCTTTTATTTAAATTATACACATAAAGAAAATATTAAAAAGGAACTACAGAGCCAAGCTTTGTATTCTTTACTTTCTTCACCATCAATCCAGCGATAGCGCTATCTTGCAAACTAATACCAACGCTCTTGAAAAGTGTAATCTTTCCAATATCTTGTTCGGTATTTTGCTTACCCAAGATAATTTGTCCAATTTCTGTCCAGTCCTCTGGTTTGGATGACTTGACCAGTTCGCCAGCCTCAGCCTCACAGGCAGTAATAGAATCAACTGTAATGACTTGTGTTCTCTTTATGGTTTCAGCATCAACTTCGTGCATGTCCATTCTATATGAACCAACGCAGTTCAAATGGACCCCTTGTTTTAACCAGGCACCAAAGAGGACGGGTTCGGTAGAGTTCGTGCAAGTACAAATGATGTCTGCGTTTCTGACTTCTGTTTCCAAATTTTCATTGGCAGATACAAAGGTCACATTTGGATAAGCTACTTTCAATTCTTCAATCAACTTTGTTCTTCGAGGTTCTCCTCTATTCCAAATGGCAACACGCTCCAAGCTGGGACGAACTGCGATCATCATGTCAACATGTGATCTACCTTGAGCACCCGCGCCAAATACAACCAAATTCTTAGCATTTGGGTCAGCATAATAACGTGTAGAAACACCAGAGCCTAAGTAGAATATGTATATATTAATGTATCATCTGATAGAAGCATAATGTTATGTACCTGCTGCAGTTCTAACTGCTGTTAAATCGGCTCCATTCATAATGGCTTCAACAGAGGCAGTTTCTTCGTTAATAACGAGAACACTGGCAGGTAAACCGCTGAGACCGTCCTTTGTAGGGACGCTAACAATTTTGATGGACGTTGTGGTATTCATTCTGGAGGGCATAAAAAGTACGCGATGTGAGTCTGTGCTGACACCAATACGTACAGGTGATTGAGCTAATTTCGCTTTTTCTTCAGGATTCAAATGACCATCGGTAAATGTAGCAAATGCTTCGGCCATCAAGTCGACTACTTCAATCGCAGCTTCGCAATTGCCCTTACCGAGGAGTTCATTTACATCTGATCCTGACAAGACGAGTAGATTTGACATTTTTATTTGTTTGATAAATACGTGCTCTGTATGTGTGAAAGGGAAAGTTAATAGACCAAAGAAAATAAATTATCATATCAATTCCCACGCATTTGGCCAGGGGCAGCTCCATTCGCCAAATCAAGTAAGGTGGATTTACACTTGTCTGTTTTTGGTATTGGAGGCCTTGATAAAGTTAACCTCTGAATGGTTTAGATCTTCAAACACATTCTCGCTATGATGTCATTTCAAAATGCCTTATGCAAAAGGTTTTTAATGGTCCTGAGTTTACCATCTTCACTTTGGTAGCTATGAAAAGGCTCTTTTATATCATGTATTTTGTATGGTAAAAACCAAAGCGACAAAACCTATTATATTTCATGTTGTAAAAACATCAAGTTTTTGTTGGTAAAGGCAATCAATGGCGTATCATTTCTATGAAAATATCAAGCAATAAGCTTGGACCAACAGTTGCCTTTTTCATTTTTATGCATGCTTTTTTTGGACTGTAGTATAACATTGAATTTTTCATTTTGGAATCTATGAAAAAGCGTGTTTCATTTATCAAAGCTGTTCAACTCTATTTTAACTCTATAAAACAAAAAGTATTCTGGATTGAGAATGTAGTGCAAAGTTTAAGATATCTATCTTTCATTTTGAATAACTGAAAAACGGGAAGAAGAGAAGAAAAAATGGAAAAAGAATAAACTTTGTATTTTTTTTATTTAAAAGTTTATTTTTCGTTACATTCGACTATTTATTTATTTATATGATGGTTTTATATCGATAAGCTGATTTACCATATAATTGTTTTACTATAAAAATATTAAAATGAATCAAAATGCCATTACAAACAAACAAATATTATGTGACATAACGACTTCAATATTATCACTGTTTTCTAAAGCGAAAAAAAGTGAAGCCACTTTACTTGTTGATTAGCATTCAATTAGATAACTTTATCAACAAGTAAATCTCTTTGTTGATATAATCAACAAATAATACTAATTTTGCTTATCTTTGATGGTTCTCACGATATCCTAAATGGGAAAAGGAGAGGCTTTTTGGTAGCATGACCATTTAATCTCATTGCACTATGAAAAGTATTTGGAGACACATGAGGATCTGTCAAAAATCAAAGGCGAATAAAAATGGATTTCCTTATCATTGCTAAAAATGGTTCATTTTACTCCTTTTCTAATGATCGTACTTGTAATCGATATCCTAATTACCATTGTATAATAATAATGGTTATAACCAATCGCTTAAGAAAAGAAAATTCAAGAGAAGAAGAAGATAATTGTTCGTAAATTAAATAAAGTTCAACTTTAACTTTCAACAGCTTTATACTTCAAAGATGGTCCTATCTAAGCATATCATAGAATGCTTTTCCTGGGAATAGGGTGGGAAAACTACACGTGATAAGATCAATTCAAGCATCTTATCAGCCAAGTAAACTCCTCGTTATTTTCGTAGCACACTAAATCCCGCTTGTATAAAACGAAGAACGGCAATGGATATACATATTACAACTCTCTTTCCTCCTTTGCTTTATCTTTATTTATTTTCCTGATAATATTTCATTCTTTTCTTTTTCTTCATCTTATTAATATAATATATCTAATGCAGTCTCAAACATATAAATCAGATTTCAATGGACACCGATCTTTTGGACTGGATTCGCTTTTAGACGCTATTGAAAAAGAACGTACGACTAATTATTCACTGCCAATGCAAAGGAAGAGATCCTCAACTATGTCTATCGAATCTATATTAGACTCAGGGGATCGAAAAAACATGGAACCAACTATTAAAAAAGCAAGATATTCAACAGTCAATACTAAACCTCCTGGCAACGTAATCTTCACTCCAGTTTCTCCTCCACCGCAGTCACCCACGATGGGCTCTTCATCCGTCATGACATGTTATCATGCCTCAATAGCACAAAAGTCATATGGTTCAGAAAAAAGGTTTCTTTGCCCTCCACCTTTTGTTACGGTATCAGGCGAAGCACATCATAACTTTTTAGTATCAATGGCTGTTGTATGCGAGACAGCTGATCGACAATTTGAACAAAGAACTACACTCGATGACAAAATGGAAGGCTATCTGAAGCATCTTTATGTTACAGGCACTGCAAAGGCGAAAGAGCTTCATCTCCGGATCAATTTAAGCCAGCAAATAAAATCAAGTTTACATGCATCCCCTCCTCTTGCTACGTTCTACTCTCATCCTGTTACTATTATTTCTAAACCTTCAAAAAAATCTGCAAGGATACGCAATTCATCTACTTGCTTATTTAAAAACTCTCTTATTTCGCTATTCAACCGTATCAATTCACAGACTGTGCGCACTAAATATTTGTCGACCGAGAGTGATAAGCTATGCGCAAAGCACTCCTCATGGACACCATTTGAGGTTGTTGTTGTTAAACAGCTTAATCATGCCACTAACCTAAATCAACACACTGTTATGACACCTATTACTTATGGTAGCCAAATAGTATTAAAGGATGTAAACACAGGTTTTTTATCACCTCTTCTCACTGTTTGCAAAATAGAGAAAGGGAAACTTGGTTCTGCTACTTTTGGCATGGTCATACAGATGCAGAAAGTAGCATTGAAGCTTACTTCATCTGAGGAACCTCTCTTTTTATCTGCCAATGGACCTGCTATTCAAGATGATGATACTGAAAATAATAGTATGGACCACAATGTAAACACCTGGCTGAACTTTGCAAAACCCAATAATTCAGAAAAGCTCGATGCAGACTTATGTTGGACAATTGTTGGAGTTTCCAAGGTTGAACACACAATAAACGAAACATTACTAGTCGCAGCTAAAGAGCAAACACACATATGGAACCAGATGGGACATCAACTTTCGCCTCCTCCATCGCCTCCAAAAACAATCGTTCCCTTCCCAATCGTGCCTTCCGCTTCATAAAATCCAATAGTTCTTTAATATTTATGCTTTATTTAATCCATATTATGCAACCAAATGGTAAAATACGCCACAAAAAATGCCGAATGTCTCAGTTACCATTGCAACTTATTGATTTATACGGATGTAATCAATAGTAATACATATGTAAATATATGACGACGAGAAAAAAAAGTTATTCATTTCATAATGCAGAACAATGTAACGGAGTTTGATGAAACCTTCTTTCTCCATTCACTTTTCCAAATATGTAAATAAATTAACTATATTCTCTTCTTTTTTTACCATGATAAGACCATTTATAGTTTCATATGATTTTATAAAGATAACAAATGTGAGAAAAAGAAAAATCGTTCTCTTCTCTCTGATGTTCTACTTTTCTATGACTGTAGTTATCATTAGTTCAAAGCATAATTCTTTTTATGCTTATTCTCAGTAAACACCAATAACAAATGTAAATGTTAATAGGGGACAAGACTTCTATTTATGAAAAATTTCTCTTTTGATTAATATTATAGCACTTTTGTGTGTACTATTCTAACGTGCCATTGCTTATAATATTGCTAATAAAAAGGCAAACTATAGATATTAGTTCCCACTACATGCGAAAGTTATCTAAACAATTACTCTGTTTTATTTAATAATATTAAACATTACATGTTTTTGTTTATGAGCTGATAACTACGTTTTTTGACAATATTCACTGTAAAAAAAAAAAAAAAAAAAAAAAAAATT
>VCJI01001300.1:35884-45978 GCA_024139395.1 Backusella morwellensis
ATGTTTTTTATTATAAAAATAAAAAAATGACAAAATGAAAAATAAAAAAAAAGAATGAAATCTTTTTTAAGCTATCTTTTTAAAATGACAAGGTGGATTTTTTTTTACTTAAGCTTTCTGAAGTTCTCGCGGTTGTTCTTAAAGAAGTTCTTCAAGTTTTGAGGTTCATGCTCCAAGATGTTCTTAAGGTCGTCACACTTGAGGTCCTGGTAACCTTCATTGGCGGATCTCCAGAATTCTTCCATGGTTTCAATACACTGGTCATTCAAGAATTTGCCGAGAGGCAAGGTAGCAAAAGTATCACGTTCACGGTGACCTTCTCCACGTTGATGCTTGGGGCGTTCACGGAAGTGCTTGTCATCACGCATCTCGGTAAGATACTGGCGCATCTCGTTTTCAGAAATCTGGTTGAAGCGAAGATCATCACGGTTGAGACCCTTGCCCATTTCACGGACATGTTCTTCGGTGGAACGAGCATGCTCAGCACAGAAGTTGAAGGTGTTCTTGCGAGTATCAGAGCCTTCTTGATGCTTACGAGCCAAGCGCCACATACCCTCACACAAGTCGTTAAGATCAACGGCACACCACTTTTGACGGTTCTCAACAGGCAAAGAGAGCTTGTTCTCATTCTCGATCTGAGGACCCATGAAGTAGAAAAGCTGGTTGAAGACAGAGTGACGAACGATGCAGTGCTTTTTGCCTTGGAAGGTTTCCTTGACCTTTTCTTCAATGCGATAATACTCGGACAAGTTGCGGTAGCGGCTAGCTTGAGCACCCTGTTGGATACAATCAACACCAGTACTATATTATAATAAAATGTTAGAAAGTTACATCATAAATAAATTCAAGTGATACATTACATGGAAACCATAACAAAGTGGTCAACATCAACGTGCTTGGCGACCTTGATAACATTCTCTGCCTCTCTCATTCTTTCTCTGGACTGTTCAGGGATCAAGATGATATTTCTGGCGTTACGAAGAGCTTCCTTGACCTTGTTTTCATCAGTGTAGTTGACCTCAACAATTTCAGCGTTCATCTCCTTGAGGACATCCAAATCAAGTCGGCTTTCGCGGCTACGGGTCAAGACACGAATCTTGCGGGTAGCATCAGTATCCTCACGGCTCTGGATTTTCTGCAACATATGGTAAGCCAAAGCGTAACCGGTCAAAGAGTCAACGTTGGTGATGACGCAGACATTGGAAGAGTTGGAAGTAGTAGAAGAAGACATATTGTAGTAATCGATTGATAAACTAAAAAATCAAATTTTGGTTGAAAATCCATCTCTTTTTATATATTTTTTTTTTGAGGTAGAGACTCATAGTTTTAAACATGAATTTAATACATTAAGAGTTCGCACGATGGGATGGATATGAAAGTATTCACACGACAAGCTTCTTCGTCTTGTTCCATCCTTGTGGAGGTGCATTTTACCGACTGAATTAATTATTTGTTTTTCCTATGCTGCGGTTTCAAAACCGCAGCTGAAAAGAGTGGAGATTGAAAAAGAGTTTATTTATCACATATAAAAATGAAAAAAAAATAAATAAAGAGCCTGTTTTTGAGTTGGCACTCTTAAAAAACTAGACACTAATAACAATAATAATAATAATATGGTTGAACTTATACCATTTATTCCCAAAGGAACCGAAGGGGTAGACGACTCAAGCTATCAATATGCTCTAAAGAGCTGGCTATCCCAGCTTACTCTTCTTTTGAATGCAAGCGATGAAGACTTTAAGCAGCAAGTCGATCAGCAACAGCAGCAACTCGGTGAATTTTGCACAAAAGTATTTTCACACGCCCTAAACAATAACAACATAGACATTCGACTACTAGAAAGCTTGTTTCTTATTTTTATGCGCATTTCAAACACGACAAGTTTATTTTTAAACAAGAACTCTGAACTTTTATGTTTGTTTGCTCTCGTGTACGCCGAATCTAACTCAAGACAAGTTCGAGATTTCTTTTCAAGATTAGATGCCGACTTACAGCAAACAATAGCAGAGACTCTGGAAAATCTTTTGCAGTCAGTTACGGATCTCCCCAGACAAGTCAAGCAGGCCAAAGATAACCAGAAAGAAGTACTTTACCGAGCACATGTGAATGTACGCGTATTCTGCGTCTTGTTTTTTGCTACGCTGGAATTGGAACAGACGCCATTACTTTTTGAAAATCTAGACTCAGCATTGATAGCAGTTTATCAGCAATTGAATCCTGTTTTGAAGAAGAATGTCCAGCAGGATGAGGCTTTGGCTCCATTGGCGTATTTGGTAAAGCAGTCGGTCGTTCAATCTTACAATACTTGGTTTGACTTGTTTGTTTTTCGTCCCTTGGGGTTTGTATCCGATATGGTGGATCATCAGGTGCTTGTAAAGGAAGGTAACCATGGTAATAAGGATGATGTTGTTGGTTTGCTTAGCGAAAAACTGCTTGAGCACATTGAATCAAGTCATTTATCACCTTGCTCTGGATTTGTCGATGCACCCCTCATCATGGATTGGCAGATTGAATATCATATCACCGAAAAGTTGGATTATCTCAATAAACAACTCTTTAACAATGACGATGATCGGATCGAGTTTCTCAAGCTATCAATGGAACAAGTGCGTGATACCAATCAAGGAACGGGTCATTGGGGCGATGCTTTACAAAGACCACGTCTGGACGATATCGAACAAGTTACTCATCATGTAGAGGAGGATATTGAAATGACATCAAAGATCTCACAGGTTCATGATCTATTACCCGATCTTGGCGAAGGATTTATCGAGGCTTGTCTAGAAGCAAATCAGGGCAATGTAGAACTTGTTATTATGCAGTTATTGGAGGACAATTTACCGAGCTCAGTGGCTGGACTAGATAGGAAACTGGAACGGCGTCAACAAAAACCGGTTATTATTGAAGAGAAGCCTGTCATTGCTGTCGATAACAGCGGAAATGATGGCGAGAGTATATTAAGTACAAGGCGTAACATTTACGACAAAGATGAATTTGATGTCTTTGCGAACCGTACAGTTGATCGCAGTAAAGTCTATGCCGGTAAAAAGGATAAGGGCACTGCCGATAGTTTACTACAGGATTCATCAGGTTTCACTCAAGAGCAAAGAAAGACCATTATCCAACTTGCAGACATGTATGATGATGAATATGACGACACATACGACGACATTAATGACGCAAGTGGTGCCTTGGAGGGTGGTGATGGTGGTGATAACGCACTAGATGTTGTCCGTGCTAAAAAAGAAGTTACCGTTGATCCCGGCATCCAAAACGAAAGCGTCCTTGTCCATACATTTGTTGATCATCCCGATGTCTTTGGCCGCAGCGGCGCGGTGCGTAAGTCATCTAAGCGTGCGGAATTAAGAAAGCAAACGGGTATGTCGGATGAGCAGTTGGAAGGCTGGGCCATTATGTTTAATAGAAATGTAAGAATGTTGTAGTTGTTTATATTATTCAAATTAATTAATCAAATCTTATTATAGCCTCGTAAAGACAAAATACTTGATAAATATATGTTATTTACGGGTAAACAAGAGGAAATAACCGATGAACAACAAAAGAAGCAGCAGCTAGAAAAGGCAGACAAAAACAAGAACAAAAAGCCTGTTTCTGAAGCAAAGGACAGGGCCTATAAAGATAAAAACAAGGCGAGATTCGGCAATCATAACCGTAAAGCAATGAGAGATAAAAAGGTGGCCAAGGCAGCACCAGCACCATCGACTTAGACTATTTTTGTATATTATATTAATAAAATACCCAAAAAAAAGAGGGCATAAAAGTCAAAATTAGAGTTTGTTTTTTATTGCACCAATCTCATGCGTCAAACTTAAATGGGTTTAATATCTTCACACTCACTGACTTGTCTCCTCTGAACCATTTTATTTTGAATGAATAATAATACGAGATGAAACATTATTGCAGAATACAGAACATAAATTACGATTTGACCAACATGAATGAATTTCCAACGTAATCATTACGAATGTGTCAAGGTTATTCAAGGCAAAATATCCAATCAACACTCTTTTTCATTACAAACCCAGTTTGTAATAGCTTTTATTTTTATTTTTATTTTTATTTTTTTTTCGTTCTTCTTTCTTTTCGTGATATAAGTCATGAATGAGCAAACACCATTGTTAAAAGATAATAAAAAAGGGTGTTGCTCGGCTCAAAAATCCTGTTGCTCTTCGAAGCCCGACGGTTACTCATGCTGCTCGTCCAACAGAAAGAGCAGTTCAAGCGAACTGTCTGTTGGAAATGACCAAGACTATTGCTATCTGTCTGAGCAGAAATGGCAGTACAAGATGATTGCGCTTACTTGTGCCATTTTTCTGGCTGGTAAGAGGAAACATGTCTCGTAATGAACTTCATGTTAATTTATTGTATATACTTTTTAGTTGGAAGTCATTTTGCAGCGCACACATTGGGTGCAATGAAGAACACCATTAAAAGAGTAAATAAGCTAACGAAAGAAAGAAAGAAACATGTCACCAATTATCATTGCTGATAGGAATTCGACATCACAAATTCCCAATATGGTGTGGTGCAATCATGTGTTGCGATTGTAAACACTGTCCTGCCAGTGGTTGGTGGAATATTCATTGATGCATTTGGAACGATTCCAGGTGCGCTGATCACTACACTTCTCATCACATCGGGCAATGTCCTTGTTGCTTTGTCTGCGTCTTCAAAGAGTCTTTACATGATGATTGTTGGTCGTATACTTTATGGCATTGGCAGCGGCACTGTTGTCATTGTACAGGAAACGATACTGAGCCAGTGGTTTAATGGAAGAAGCCTTGCTGCCGTCGTTGCCATGATGCTTACTGTGAGCCGATTAGCGTCATTTTGTGCACAGGCCACGGTAGTTCCAATTGCCAACTGGTCGGGTTGGTATGGTTACGGGTTATGGGTAAGTCAATCAATCATCATTGCTTATGTAATAATATGAAAAATAGTTTTCCGCTGGCTTGTGTATATTTTCAATGATCATCACCTTTGTCTACATTGGATTACTAAAGACGGTGTCAGATACCAGCGTACAATGCCGTAAACAGATGGAAGTCATCAAACGTAAAAAGTCATTTAGCTGGGCTAAACTCATGTATCTTCCTCACTCTTTCTGGTTGGTGGCCATCATGGAGTTTTTATTAGGAGGCGGATGGGGTTGCTTTTTACATATCAATAGGTAAATGGCCAAATGGGTTGAACAATCCTGATACTGATCTGTCTATATAGCGAATTTGTTAAGCTCAAGTTCAATTACAGCGATGCCCATGCTGCTGCCATTGCAAGTACCGCTCAGATCTTACCTGTTTTCCTTATGCCATTTTTAGGTGTGTTTGTGTATCGCCATGGAAATAGAACCCTATTAAGTAAGTAAGTTTCTATTTTTATTTTGTATAATGTTTAATAATAGATGTAATAAATAGTGATTGGAAGTGGCCTTACCATGTTTCTCTCAATGGTATTCTTGGAGTATACCACGATGTCACCAATTATTGGAATGCTGCTATTCAGCACAAGTCTTTCACTGGGCCCTGTGTCACTAGTGTCATCTATACCTGTCATCTTACCATTGTCATTGGTAGGCACAGGCATGGGTCTCATCAAGTCATGCACCAACATTGGCGCATCTCTGTATGACATCTCAACAGGTCTGATCCAGGATGCTGAACCAAATAAGGGATACTCTGGTGTGATTGTTTTCTTTATGATCATTTCAGGTCTTGCTGTAGTTGCTGGTGTCATTCTTCGAATCTTGGATTCGACTATATACGATCACCTATTGGATAGAAAAGGTCTTGATAAACGCCGTCTGGATGGAAATAAATTAGGTAATCCTAGACCAGCAATGCCTAACGAGGTCCAGAAATCAAACTACTTTTACGGGGCGGTTTATCTGCTGCTCGCTGCTCTAAGCTGGGTCTTGTTTTTCCGCTTCATAATGGTCTAACTTTGATGAAGATGGACATACATTTGTAATATTCTTGAAATACCTTTGTTGTACATATTACCTGAAAATATGCATTTATCTTCCATCTTCCATTTAATGACAGTAGAATATTAATAAATTAATAGTGTGGTTAGAAGTATAGTATTATTGTAAAATTGAATTCAACAGGGCACATATATCTAAAGCTTATTAAAAAAAAAATATGGTAAATGCGAGAAGAGCGGAGAGAAACTTAGACTGTGATCACCAATGCTAATGAAATGAACACCTGTGAAACGTAGTAAAAGGCCTTGTAAATTGTGATGGGCCACTAAACTTTATTGATTTATTAGATAATTCTACATATTGAAACGATAAGGAAACTTTAAAAAGAGCAAAAATAATAAAATCCTAGTATTTTTTTTTACTATAGTCTTTCACGATAGTCTTGTCTCTTTTGTACATAGCTTCTTGTCAGAGATGCACTATATATACACTCACACGAAAGGAGGTGTGTGTTTAGCAATATCACAAATAAACCAATGAGATGAAAATAAGCTTTTATTCTCGCCGGGGATAATTAATTTTGAAGGAAAATTTTGTTTATTTGTCCGAGCCAATCAGGTAGCTTCTACTACTACTCGCATTGAAACTTGTAAAAGAAAATAATATAACGGCGCATGTATTTAAAGACTAATTCTTTCTTATTAATGTACTGTAATGAATAGAATTGATCTTAAGAATGTACGATGAAAATTTTAAATTAAGCAAAAGTGACAACCAGAGCTTTTTGAAGAAGAAAGCAAGTGATCAGCATGAAGCTCAAACGTCATTTTTGTATGGCTTTGAATGTCAGACAAAAATTAAAAATAGCTCGATTTTTAGTTTTCAGCCTTTATTCCGAGTATTACAAAAAACATGGTCAAAGGTAATTCGAGTCATCATCTCATCATAATATTATTGCCATTACTAACATGAGCTCCTTATTGCTCTGTATATTGAATAGTACTTATTCTAGGCGCCGGTTATGGCACTCGTCTCCAACGTGATTTAAAAGCATCTCCTGAATACAGTCATCTGTTGGGTGTTCCAAAGGCACTCTTACCGCTTGGAAACAAGGATGCTCTTATCACTCACTGGGTTGAGCTTTTTAAATCTCATAATATTACTCAAGATGATATCTATGTTGTAACTAATGGCCAGTGCTATGAAAGCTTCTGTACGTGGGCTCAAGCTCAAGGTATCCCATTGAATCACATCGTGAGTGACGGTACCGAGACAAATGAGACTCGCTTGGGTGCTGTACCTGACATCTTGTTTGGTATGAATCACTTTGACTTGAAGAAGGACCATGTGCTTGTGGTTGGAGGAGATACTTTGTTTTTACATGACTTTGCTCTTCAGGATTTCCTTGCCTCTTTTGATAAGCTGACAGATTCCTGTTTAGTGACAACCTATCAAGTGCCCGATGCAGACGTACACAAGTTTGGTATTATTGAAAAGGATAGTGAGGGTTACATTACTAGTTTCTTGGAAAAGCCCGGGGCCGATGAAACAACCGCACGCTCAGCATGTCCTTGCTTTTATCTATTCCATCGTGATTCAATCAACTATATTGAAGAGTTTATCCAGGGCTGTATCGACAACAATGCACCCAAAGAAGCCTATGATGCTACCGGTAAATGCTTGTCATATCTTTACCCTCGCTTCAAGATTGCCACATTCCCCATTAGTGGACGTATCGATGTGGGTGGTTTACAATCTTATATAGACGCCAATGATTATTTTAAACAAAGAAACTAGAACTGAGATTGCATTAAATAACATGAACAATTGTTAAATAACTTTATATGTATAAAATAAAATAATAATAAAACAAAGTCTAAATGATAAAGAAAGGTGAGATGAAGAGAGGAAAGGGGTGGTAGAGGTGGATTATATTTAAGAGTTTTCTATTTACATAAAGTCAAAATAGTTGTCTCATGACACAAGGGTTTTTTATGCTTCATGCTTGTAATCACGGCTGGGAGTACGCTTGTGTCTAAAGTCATCATTATTTTCACGGAAGCTATCACGGCGTCTAGATTTAAAACCATCATCATTACGGCGCTTATATCCAAAGTCATTATCATCATCTCTACGACTACGGAAGCCGGAATTGGAATCATCACGACGCTTGCTGAAACTAGATCTATCGTCGTTATAGCTGTTACGGCGACTTGAGTTGAAGTTATCATAAGAGCGACTCTTGAATCCAGAATCGTCGTTGCGGTGACCGAAACGATCATTGCTTCGATTATCACGACGATCAAATGATCTATTATTGCGTCTATTACCACCTCGCTTAGGTTCAGCTATACCAATCTGTGCTAAAAATCTTTCGCTCAAATAAGGAGGCTCGTCGACACCAAGTCCTTCAAGGAATGCATTGGCTTCTGTTACTGTTTTGCTGCGACGATGATTCAACATGCCCATTCTTCCAGAATCTAACGAATAAAGTATATATTTGTAAGTGATCCATTTTCACTTCATAACCCAATACATGTAGAAATTAAACTTACAATAACCCAAGTATGCTGTGTAAACCTCTCTAACTGTTTCCTCATCCATCATATTAAGTGACTTGGTAATGGATTGCTTTGTTGCTACTCTGTCATCGTGAGTTATTTCAGGAGTCTCCAAAGTCTGTACGGGGAGATCAGCAATTTCATTTGCAAGGAATTCCTTTTCAAAGGGAGCCAAGAGGAGAAGACCTTCACCTTCGCGACCAGCACGACCTGTACGACCCAAACGATGAATGTACTGTTCACGAGAAGAAGGTACACCGATTTGAACAACAAGTGAAACACCAGGGTAATCAACACCACGAGCAGATACGTCTGATGTAAACAAGATGCTATTACCAGAGTTTCTAAATCTGTTGGCAATGCGAGAACGTTGGTCCTGGCCCTTCTTGGAGTGGATTTCATAAATAGTACGATCAGGCAAGAGTCTCTTGAAAATTTCTGAATAGACCATGGTAGCCTTTGTAGTGGGCAAGAAAACGATCACCTTTCCTTTTTGAGCAGCTTCGTTTGTTTCAAGCACATCGCGAATCAAGCTGAATTGATCGGTATAGGGGGCAATCAAGGCAGATTGTTTGACATGAAGATGGGTATTGGCCTCATTTTTTCCAACAGTATCGATCAAATCATATTCAGGTGAGAGTGCAAATTTACCCAAATTTTCACGGATCTCGGGCGAAATGGTAGCAGAGTAGAGCATAGTCTGTCTCTCAGTTGGGAGCTGGTTCAAAATACGCTGAAGCTCCTGCTTGAAACCCATATCCAACAACTGATCAGCCTCATCCAATACAAGTACCTTTAAGTTTTCACACATTCTTTTGAAACGAGGGACTGAAGACAACATATCATTGAGACGACCGGGAGTGGCAACAACAATGTCTGCGCGGCTGCGCTCCAACTTTGAAATCTGCTTTCTCTTTGAATCACCACCCACCATACAATGGACCTTGAATGGATAAAATGCTGTCAACTTATCTGCCTCATCTGCAATTTGATTGGCGAGCTCACGGGTAGGGGAAATGACCAAAATAGAGGTACCATCAAAATGTTTCAAGTTCTTCATATCCTTTATTGCTGTCTCCAAGGCAGCTATCAAGAAGGCTAATGTCTTACCCGTACCTGTTTTAGCCTTTACAAACATATCCTTATCGTTGGGTAACTTGTTTAATACAGCCTCTTGAACGGTTGACATATCCTGGTACTTGAATACTTTTTCAACGGCCCTTAGTGTTGCTGGTTGAATATCAACGCTGTCAAAGCGGGCTGGCTGAACCTTTTCAATTACATTTTCTTCCTCGACGGTTTGTTCGAGCTGAGCAACTGCAGTAGGGGCTGCGGTTTGTGTATGAAGGAAAGAGGCGATTGGAGAGATCTTTAGATTGCTGAACAAACTTGAACGGAGATCATGACGAAGGACGGCTGCAGGTCTTGCTTGTCTCGTAAGAGTAGTGAGTGGGCGAACGCTATTTAAACGAACAGTAGTGGGTAGCAGTATCTTGCGAAACATTTTTGAAGTTTGTAAAGAAAAAGGGAAAGAATATGTTTGAATCGGTGGAAAATTGAGTTGAAATACTTTTTTTTTTTTTTTTTTG
>VCJI01001304.1:2981-13357 GCA_024139395.1 Backusella morwellensis
AACGTCATCCTTTCATTTTACGATTAAACTGCCCGTGCCTTTCTTTCTTTTTCTATTTGTTTTGTATTAATGCATGGTGTATATAAATGATCTATTAATAGAGATAATATAGTCAAACTTATTGAATAGCATGGCTATCTTGTTTAGCAAAATCATCTTATACCATTTATAATTGATAACTAGTAGTGTTTATAATTTTATTTATATATGATAAATAGATTTTAATTGGAGTATGTGCTATTTTATTATGACTATTATATAAGGGACCCTGATAATGATGCAAGACCAAATAGAAAGAATTTGTTTTCTTTTTATCATCCAGGTTGCATAATTTTTTTAGGGGAAAATAATATGAATATCGGTTAATTTCTTACAAAAAGAAACTTCTATTTCTTTAAGGTACAATGTTATTATCTGTGAGAAACTTTTTTTTATTTTCCTTTTTGTTCATGACGATGAATTGTGCTTCAAAGTTAGAGCATGTGAATTCGATAGATCTATTTTACAACAAATGGAATTTTAAAATACCTCCACCTTTTCTTTGGAAAACCAAGAAAACTTTTAGATACAATCAACATGTGCATTTTAGCATATATCTGTTTACAAAGAAATATTAAATGAAAAACTTAAATGTTCTACAACCGTCAACCATGGAATCTTTAAGTTCAACTGAACAAAAAAAAATACTACTGCATATTCTTTTTTATTTTCGTCTCCCTCGAAGATTTGTTATCGCTATTCATTATTAACTTTAAGTGCAATATCCGCTATTGACGGTAATGAATTAACCCCTATCTTCATTCGTATTTTATTGTGGCATATTCAATACAAAAGTTCACAGCTACTGATTACTATTCGCAATAGAGCAAAGATGGCGAACAGGTGTCATTATGTTCTTAAAATCGGTATCCGAAATGGGAGAATTCTGTGATCTCGTTTGCAGCAACATGGTTTCATTAATAAACATAAAATTCATATAAAAATATGGTTGGACTGCTGAATAGTGAGCTAGTATCCTTCGTATAGATGTGTATTTATTATATGAAGATCGTTACAGGTATCCATATCATAAAGACTAATATTTTTTTTAGCAATCATGCCTTACCATTCGGCTGGTCTTACCAGAGTTTCTATTAAAAGGGAGAAGTCATTTCTTTTAAAAGACAGTCGGATATCATTTTTTTAACAATAATTAAACCCCAGGCCCATTCAATTTACAATAGACCGTTGCTCTTTCTAAGACGCTCTTGGTTGAATATATATTGGTTTATATAAAGGTTTATGCTGCTTGTATCCTAATGTTGTTCGCATACATCTATCTCGAACGGGATGATCTATCATGTCAGACTTTTCCTTGGTTTTTTTTCTTTTTCTTGATCTGAGACTACAATTAAAGAGAAGCATATATATATACATTTATGATCATCGTACTTTTATACGAAGAAATGTTTTATTTTGTTTTATATCAAGTAATAAACAAAATTCAAATTAAATACAGTAGTCATAGTTTAAGGAATTCCATCTGCCATTTGAAGAAGATATTGTTTAATGAGTTACAATGTAGTGTAAAATCAGCTTGGAGGTCGGTCTCATCTGCAGAATATGATCCGTATGGACATTCATATGCTATAGGACGAAGTGAGCGTTGCTTAAAATAAGGTTCAAAGGTGATAGAATACAAACGTGACTCATTGTTTTGTAAAGTGTTGGTGAGAACATTGTAAGTTGAGAGCATGATAGTATGGACCCTTTCGTGTATGAGCAGGTTAGTGAGAATCCTAAAGCGAAAAGTAAGGAGGTTCAGTGATGGTAAATATAGATCCCAGTTATCTACTGCGCAGCTATTCAACCCCAAGTCGGATAAATTGGAAAAGTGCTGATCGATAAAGGTATCAATACCTGCCGGAAGCGTGATGCATTTGAAATCCAAGGCTGTTAACGCGGATACACCATTATATTCTGGATCAAAACTCAATTCCAGCTGTTTAAAAGCCAATTTCCTAAACGTTGATGAAGAATTGGCAAGAATTTCATGTAATTCCAATGTTCTGCCAGTTAAAGTGTATGATCCTAGTCGTAGTTCCTTGAGAACGTTAAGTTCGTTCAGCCATAAAAATGTAGGACATGTTATATCCTTCGCTACTGACAAAGTTATTCCTTAGTTTATTATACCTTGCTTGGACTTGATCAATTAAAATATTAGAAGAGTGTAAACGTTAGCCGACTGTAAAAATCAATGTGAACTCAATTAACAAAAGGAAACTAAAATAGATACTGTTAAATTATTCAAGAAAACAAAGACGTGTGCGATAAATTATATAAAAACAATAAAGTACCCTCAAAAGACTGACGTTTATTAAATGACAAGAAAATAATATTTATATCAATTGAGGGCGGGGAGATATCAGAGGGATTGGGGTATAAAAATATAGACAATGAATTACCTATGTCTTTTCGATGAATTGCCTCTCTTACTTCATACTGTTCTATTCTTCGTTGATATGTAGCATTCCTTTATAAACTTTGATACATGGCTACCTGTATCATTATTTATTAACTGTCTACCTACTCTCTTATACATATTACATTTTCTTTTTTTTTATCAATGACTTAAAATAAACAACATGGTTAAACAGAAAAACTTATAAAGAATATCAGCAGAATAAGTGGGATGTGAAATCTTTCCTCACGCACAAAGGAGCGAAGGGTGTACAAATGCTTAATTTCAAATAAAAATGCTACCTTATTTGTTGCAACATATGTTTTTCTGTTAAATTTAAAGATAGAAAATAAAGACAGATTTATTGTTGAATCTTGGTGTTAACAAATATAGTAGAGAAAAAATACCTTTATATTTGGCTCATGGTATATTTGGTTCATAGAAACGCATAAAAGAAGTGGTGGAAACCCCCATACCACCCAGCAAAAATGAATATATGGCAGATACAAGTGGTACGTATATCTCCGATTTTCTTTTCTTTTCTTTTTTTTTTTCTTTTTCTTTTGGATCTCATGCACCAGCTAAAGGAATTGATATACTTGTAACACTACGGGTAGCGGGTAATTTCTCGGCAGTTTAAGTTTGATGTCCAAGAATATAAATTACCTACTTTTTTTTTTCTTTTTTCTTTCAAACACATTTAGAAAAAATCAAATTTTCCAAAACAAAATATGGCTGAAAAGATCTTTGTTACTGGAGCCACTGGATCCATCGGAACCAAGTTGATTAAATTTCTATTAGAGAAGAATGCTGAAGTCACAGTTTACGCTCGCGACGTTGAAAAAGCGAAAAAGTTACATCCTCAATCAAAGAACCTTCATATAGTTCAAGGCGACTACTCCACTATGGACGTGTTTGAGCGGGAAATTAATGGCCACACCCGTCTTTTTATTCTTGTCACTAGTTTTGATAACATGGTTAAAATCAAGAGAACCTTTGCAAAGATTGCCTATGCTGCCGGTGTCCGCCAAATCGTAGATATTTCGTCTGGTTTAGTGAATCAACCTTACCGCTCTAGCAATGTTGGTTGCAACGATCGTTATAGCGAAGAGGCCATCCTTGCCGAAAAGAGCGACGATCAGTTTTACGTTGCACTTCGACCATACGGTTTCATGTCAAATCATATTTGGCAGGATGCTTATACCATCAAGAATCACCAGACCTTGCACACGGTCCATGGTCTTGATTTTAAAGAGGATTATATCTCGCCAACAGATATTGCTGAATTAGCTTCTGTCGTGTTGACTGAACCTGTCGAAAAACATGCCAATTGTGTGTATCCAATGATCAGTGAAACTTTGACTACACACGAGCGCGCCGCGATCTTTAGTGAACTTCTTGGAAAATCCATCAAAGGAAGTCTTGCTCCCATAGATGCTCTTTATAACCAACTCATGAAGAGCACCGGTTCACATTCGATGGCTATTGATTTGGTTCAAAAAGTAGAGGCTCATGGTCCTACCCCGTACTATACCATCATGATTGGTCGTCCTGCACAAACCTTTCGTGAATGGCTCCAACAAGATGGCAACCTATCACATTTTCAATAACCAAAAAAACTTTGATAAACCGTATGATATTTAAATAAATGACGCCCTTTTACTAGTTTATTTTTATTATTTTCAAAAGGAGGAGTTTTGTGATTTGGTAACTCACTACAGGAAAATTGCTTTCATGCGCATGAATTTGATGCTAAACCCTAAATTTAGAACTGTTGTTTTCATCCATCTTTTACAGAATAAAATTAATTCAACTGAAACAAAAAGGCTTGGGTATTGTATAGCGGTAAGTATGTAGACAGCTCCTTATATATATAGATTTCATCAGTGAAAAAAATAGGAATATTTTCTTTTTTTTAAAAAAAACAAACAAACAAACGTTTATTAATAAAGTATATGATGATATATAGAAAAGAAATTATTGGAATTTGGCAGCATTGTCATCCTCCTTAAGCCATTCACGTAAAGTTTGAGCAGGACGACCAATCATGACACTAAAGTAGGGTGTAGCACCAGTGGAGGGTAGCTTCTGCAAGAAAGTGATAGCAAGTTCATGTGGGAAACCAACACTGATGACATGATCGTACATGGACTTCAAAGGGACGATGTTACCCTTGATAGTCTTTCCGGTTGCTTCACTAAAGATCGCGGCGCGCTCTTTAGTAGTCAAAGTTTCACTGATCATGGTATAGACACAGTTGGCATGCTTTTCAATGGATTCAGTCAAGACGACAGATGCCAATTCGGCAATATCAGTGGTGGAGACGAAATCTTCTGGATAATCCAGACCGTGAATGGTGTCCAAGCTCTGTCTTGCCTTGATGGCCTGTAAGTCAAGCCAAAGGTGGTTTGTATAGAAACCACCAGGACGAAGAGCGACATAAAACTTATCGTCTGGCTTTACAGCCAAAATAGCCTCCTCACTCTGGCGATGGATGGTGCTGATGAAATTGATGTGGTAAGGGAAGTTGACAGTGAAGGAAGAGATATCGACGACTTGGCGGACACCGGCATCATAGGCGATCTTTGCAAAGGAGCCCTTGATCTTGGGCATGGTTCCATCGGCAGAAACAAGGATAAACATACGAGTGTGACCCACGATGGCCTTTTCAAACACGTCGGTAGTGGTATAATCGCCTTCAACAATGTTGACGTTGTCACCAAAGATACCCTTGGTTTTTTCGACGTTACGAGCATAGAGTGTGACTTGGGCGTTTTTCTTTAAAAGAAAGTGTGTTAACTTGGATCCAATACCGCCAGAGGCACCGATGATGAAGATTTTGTCAGACATGTTTAAAGAAGTGAGAAGTTATGCAATGAAGAAAAAGGAAATATGCAGAATTCTTGGATTCTTTTAAATGTATTTGTTTTTGTTTTTATCCGAAATTTTTTCCGTTCTCGGATGAGTCCAATCCATATTTAAATGGGGGTATACGCAAGCATATTCTATAAAAGGAAATTTGAAACCTTTTTTTTTTCACTGTGCGAAGTTGGATTCTTTGCTTTAATTAGTGAGGTTTCCTTCCCTGGGGGGGTTACATTTTAAAATCAATGGCTTGAGAGAGAGAGAGAGAGAGCTATATATTTGCTTTGTACCAAGTTCTCGGTTAAGCTGAGCCTATTTTCGAATTTAAAGTTGACATGCTGAATGCTCCCATTTTTGGTTTGACAGTAGAGATTAAGTTTTGGTATCGTTGGGTAGCACTTCTTTCTGCTACAGTGATATGTTTTTCTCGGTAGAAAAATCATGAAAATACTTTTTATAGTAATTTACTTGATTACTCTTGTGAGTGAAGAAGCCAAGGACATCAAAGCAAGAAGTTGGACACAGCGTGTTTGCTGCGATTGGATCAGTCTATCAATATCTGTATCGGGTACTGGAAATAACTCTTGTTGATTTATTTGGCATTTTGAAGCATCTAGCATTGCAGAGAGATTGCCCTTTTCCACCTCGCATTTAATGGATAACTTGTTCAATTGTGATCCTAAACTATTGAAAATAGAGCTCCATCCTTCAATTTTAGCCTTTGAAATAACACGGCATCAGCAAGATTATCCATGAACAATTTTTGGATCGAGACATTTCATCATTTTTTTCCATTGGCGGGAAACTAGCATGTATTCCACTTTGTCAGACTGAAAAGTAACGTGCTGGAATATGTTGACGAGAACATCATCTGGTAAATGGTTTATTGGGTAAGTCATAATTGATAAAAATAAAAATAAAAAAGAATTATAAAGACAAATTACGAAAAGAGCACTTGAAATGACAAAAAATCCTTTAAGTGCATTTCCTTTCTGTACAAGTCGTCAATGGTGGTATATATAAGGTAATACCTGCCCGAATACTTGATACAATATTTCTAGGAATGTTGTAAATCATGTTGAAAGAGACTTTTTCCGCTAAGCCCTCCACTCAATTTGGAATTGAATAGAGTCTGAAGCGAATAGGGCTTTTAAAAGAACACTCCTCTTACAATATGAATCAGTTATCTAAGAACAGGAGCTGTAATGGATATGCTGTAGCACAAGAGTATCAAAATAAGATGGCACTACATCGAACAGCTACCCTTCAAATTAGAAAACAAAAAGGCGCATTAGAACAGAGCATAGATTCAAGTGTATTTGAAAAAAAGGGTTGTCTGTTTGAACGATATGACCATTGTTGATCAATTCAACGTAAATGTTGGTATCCATAAAAAGCATCATTGTGACTTTATTTTAGAATTGCGCAACTTGACAACAATTGCGCGTCCCCAACTGCACAAAGTAAAGAGAGAAAAAAAAGAGAGTGCACTTTCACTGTTCTTCTATTACGTATTATTCCTTAAAAAAATGACAGCCTTTGTACCTGTACCAAACTATGACGTTGCTCAATTAAAAGGTTCTACATTGATCTTGGTAAACAGCAAAAAGAAAGCGTAGATAGAGTATATATTAACTTATTTATGCAAAACATAGCCTACTGTATCCATCGGTAATGTGCCTCAGCTTGTTTCGGATTTAATTATCCATACCTTTCAATTCGAACGTGTTGGATTCTTGGATGACGATTCCTTAATACCTGTCTCTGGCATTCGAGAAGATGTTGATCAGTTGGGTGTCACTGTCCCCATTGAAGGTATATTGTTTGGTTTATAGAGAAGCAACACTGACAGTATGTTTTTAGTATTTCAATCCAGAGATCGTCAGTTCACCTGTATCCAGCAACGCTCACCGACCTTGAAAGGCAAACGAAACCAATACATTGCCATGCTCGCCGACTTTTCGCAGCACTTTGATCGCACCGTGATTGTCACGAGCATGGATGCCGCCCGTCGCCTTGACTCTCAAATCAACAGCCTTCCCTTCCGCACGCTGGGTATCCATATGGACGGTGTTGCGGCATTGGAGTTGGAGGAACAGGAGAACAAGATCCCAGGCTCGGGACTTGCGATGCATCTTTACAAGGCACTCAAGGCGCCCAGTCTTGCTGTGATGTTTGCATTAGAGGGTGATAATGTACAAGATAGCATTGAATATGCAAACTTTTTAAATACACTTTTGAAGATCAAGCTTGGTAAGTTCAAGCAAGATTGGAGGGTGAATCGGCTTACTAAATGGTGTTTTTTAGATGGTAGTTCGTGGACGCCACCAAAGAGTTGGGAATATTTGTTTGGCACTCCTTACAATGCTGAATTGTATCAATAATCATAACATAATAAACAATAAAAAAAAAGGATTCGGTAATATTTTTATAAGAATATAGTTTGGTTTAATATAAAAGAAAGAAAGAAAGAAGGATTATAAAAAGGGTATTAAAATATAAGGGTTTTACTGTTTTTTTAAAAAAAAAATGAAATAAAAAAGTGTACATCTTCTTCATTTCGTTTATGATTCAGTTTATGTTTGGTTTAAAAAGTTTCATCATCATAATCATCTTGCTCCTCTTCACCCTCAGGAGGGACCTCAAAGCCTTCTTCAGTTCTATAAAGGATGGCTTGAATCTCCTTTATACAGGTGACCTCGGGCTCATTTGCCTGCTCCTCGATATCCAATTGCTCCTGTATCAATATCTCGATTTCTCTCAGCTTGCCAAAATAGAAATCTCGCTCCTTCTCAAGCCCATCCACTGTCATTTTAAGCTCGGTGATTTGTTTGTTGAGATCGCCTACTTGATGATCCGATGCTCCTCTCGAGGCAGAGACACGTCCACTAGAGGCAGTAGTGCGTCTGGCTATTGCGATTATTTATATATGAGCCATTCTGTTTGTGTTTGTGTGTTTGTGTTTGTTTTTTAAGGTACCTGCAGCAGAAGAGGGAGAACCGGCAGCAGGCTTACGTGCTGCTGTCGTACCTGCACGACCGCCAGCTGCTCTGGGAGCGGGACCTCCGCCTTTTCTACGTAAGACCGCATCATAGGCTCCTCCTGGGAAGTTTTGATCCCAGAAACGCTTTACCCACTGCATAAATTCGAGATTGTCTTGGAATTTACATTTCATTAAACGATCAACAGGAATGATCTTTATAATGAGCAAACAGAGGGAAGTGAATGAAAATAAATAAAAAAGATAGTGTTATTCAAAGTGTTGATAAGTAACATGGATATACAATGCATTATATGTATATAAATATAAATATGTTTCTATCAAGTTGTTACCTTGTCTATTCTATTTGCATATTGATGAAACAGAGATACGTTATATAAACGCGCTTTGTATATTATATTCATAATGTAAATCTATCAAGGTAATACTTACTTGTGCTTATCAAAAGTATGCTGAAGGACCTTAAAGTTGCTAACATACTCATATTCGTGCTTGGTATCAAATTTAACCTTTGACATATGAACATCATTAAAGATAGAATCCATAATCTGACAATAGGCAGCACCTTGATGTATATACATGTGTTAACTGGTGTATATAAAACTCACTCTCACACACAACAACACAAACGCCATACCTGTTCCTGCCTGCTCTACTTTTGTATAACTTATTTGCAACAAGTCATTCAACCAAGCTAATAGTTCGGTTCTAGATTCTCCCATCTTGTTTATTTAATTACGTTATAGTAAAAGGGAAAAAGAAGAAAAAAAAATGAAAAAATGAATTTCAGGAGCAAATAAAAAGCGCGAATATTCAGGTTTTGTCGTCACATTTTAAAATACATTTATTTTCTTCTTTTCTTCTACTTTTACATATATTAAATATATCCTCTTATTACTACCATGTCCAACTACTACTTTGCTATTGTTGGAGCAACAGACAATCCTATTTATGAAACTGAAATAATACCCTCGTCTCGTTCTTCTGCTTTTATCGATTCAAATAGAGTAAAATAAACTTGATGTCATCTCGTTTTGTTCATCTATTTATTAACTATTGTTATGATAGCAACGCGATGACCATAAACACTTGAATCAGTTCATTATACATGCAGCATTAGATGTGGTAGAAGAATACCAATGGAATACACAAGCAATGTACATATTATTGTTATTAGAAAGAAGCAGTTCCTTTTTATGGTAATTTGTAGACACTAACAGTAAAAAATAGGTACTTGAAATCGATTGATAGATTCAATGAGTTTTATGTATCATGCTTTGTCACAGCAGGCAGTAAGATAATACTAAAATATAAATAAATTAAAAAAATTAAAACAAAAAAAAATAATCATGATTTTAGATGTAAAGTTTATGTTGTTACATGACCAGAAATCAGAAGATAGCATAAAACAATTTTTTACCGAGATTTATGAGCTCTACATAAAGGTATTTGGTCAAAAATAAAATGTTGTCAAATACTAGTTTGTTGCTAATCACTCTTTGTTACAGATTCTTATGAATCCCTTTTATGAAAAAAATGCCGTGATTCCAAATGCTTCATTTGATAATAGAGTGAAACTGGTGGCAAGACGCTTTCTTTAAAATAAATTGTGTGTGTGTGTGTGTGTGGATAGTTTAGTATTTTGTGTTTTTGGTTGCTCGAAATTGAAATAGTTGTGGACACAAATTATCAAAAGATGGCAAAAAAGTGATAAACCAATCATATCCATGCTTTCGGTTCATTTGTGTATGAAATGGTGCATATTTGTATGAGTGAACAAACAAGATTTTGGTTAGTAAAAATAGCACACACTAGTTGCTATAAAAAAGGAGAATGGGGAGAGAGAGAGAGAGAGAGTGATATGATTCTATTTTGTATAAAAGTGTTCCTGTTTGAACCATGATTTTGTATAAATCGAGTTAGAGAGTAGTTATGAAAGAAAAGTGGCGCTCATCATGATTCAAGTCACTAAAAAGGTCACGAAAATGACGTAGAATTTTTTTTTTCTCTTGAAAGTTCGCGTACAGAGCGGATACAATGCAACCCAAATTTCCAAACACCTCCAAAAAA
>VCJI01001306.1:1822-14941 GCA_024139395.1 Backusella morwellensis
TAAATAATCGACCCCAATATTCCGCTTGTTTTTCTTTTGTCTTTCTTTTCTACTTTATATTATCTTGATAGCTTGAATATATATAAATAACTAAAGTATATTATATATATAAAACAAAAAAAAGGGGGAGAAAGTGCTACTTTGTCTTGTTTACTCCACAAGAGAAAAGAAAAGAAAAGAAAAAAAAAGAAAGGTCATCTCAAAACGAATGCAACCTGTTCTCAGTGTTGGCGTTCCTTTTTTCACCGTTAACAAGAGGTACCATTTTCTTTTTACTATAAATATATTTTTTGAAACTAAAACAATAATAGTAATATAATAATAAAAAAAGTTTAATTGAATTATAATATCAGATACACACTTGAATGACCGGCTCAAACACTGAAGCTGATCACGAACCAACACCATGGACACAAGTAGCCGCAAAACGCAAAGAAGTGCAGGCCGAAAGGATGCGACAATTGAGAGAGTTGGAACAAAAAGTCACCGAAACCGCAAGCTGGACACTTCGTCGAAAGGAAATTGTCACTCCTCGACGAGTCAAGTCCCCAATGGATAGAAAGGCGGATTTGGGCGATGCCACGCTGGAGGATTTGGAGGATTTGATTGCGGCTTCTGCTAAACGACTGGCAAGCTATCGATTACGCCATCAGAAAAACGAACTTCAACCACAGCGAAACCAGCCACCACCCGAACAAGAGCGTCGACTGTCATCCAACAACAAAAAGTCTTATGAGCCTGAACCGCTCAGTCCTAATGCGGTTCAAAAGAGTCCGTCCGCTTCCTACTTGCGCCTTCGCAACATGTTTGAATCAAACAAAACTGAAAATGGCACCACCACTAGCAGTAGTAGTAGTAGTAGTGCTCATAAAAATGATACCCAAAAGACATTATTATCGCATAAAGCAACATACACATTGGCGGATTTGGCTCCCAAAGACAAAAAGAAGGAGGGTGTGGAGGTGACAGGCACACGTTCAACGTTGGCCAATGCAACCCCAAAGATTGATTCACCTCGCATCAGCGCAAGCTCGACGCCACGAACACGTGGGATACGTCCTGAACCCATTGATACAACGAGATCACGCAAGATCAGCACACTCTCCCAACAACGCCTTGCAAAACAAACACCCACCACTTCAGAGAGTTCATTGACGGTAGATGAATACTTGAACCAAATAAAGTCATCCAATAAACACAGCACCAGCACAACGTCAAGATACAGCTCAAGTCGACTCGTGAAGGGCGAGAGCCATGATGAACCCGTGAAACGAAAGGTAAAGGTGAGCATGACAGCTCCATCCAAATTGGCACCTTCCAAGCCTGTTCAAAGAAAAAGGGGTCAGGTAATTTGGAAGGCTATACAAAGGAGGAGGGGGAGGAAGGAACCATAAGCTAATCATATATCGTAGACACTCCCAGGTAACTTGGCACCTCAACCTCAGGTAACAGGTCTCTCTTTACCGCCCATGAAAGTCGAGCCCATCATCATCCCTTCCAAAGCACGAGAGGCCCGCACCGTGCCAAAAACACCGACACGGATCCCCTTTTTAATTTCAAAGAACCCAAAGGAAAGCACAAGCTCTGAAGATGAAGCAAAGTCGAAATCAACAACAACGTATGCCCGTGCACCTAAAAAGGTAATTCAACCCACCGCTATGCGGAGACAAAAGTCCGCATCCAATGTCACTTCCAAGCCTGTGCTACAATCAAGTCGATCGAGCAAGACGGTGGAGGAGACACCCCGTCAACGCACACAGTCTACAACAGGCCTGCCCACATCAACAAGCTCGACCAGGAGAAAGGTGTCGACATTACAGGAACGCCTTCAGGGTCTGGTGGATGAGAGCAAGGCGTGGACAAACAGTGAGCGGAAACGGGTGGATAGTCAGGCTTCAGAAGTAAGGGCGGTGGTGAATCATGAAAAGATGAAATCCAATATGCGTATTGCCATGTCTCCCGAAGGTAAGATCTTTAAAAAAAAATTTTTTTTTCTCAGTTTTATTTACTCATGTGTTATCTATCAGCTGCCCAAAAGTTATACCACTCTAGCTTGACGGACTATGAAAAGCAAGAAATCACCAAATACGAAAAGATTTATTTTGTAGGACATCATGCAAAGAAGCGACCCACCAGTCCCTCACAACCCAACTGCAACTATGGATATGACGATGAACGCGGTGATTACCTTGTCCAGTTGCGCGACCACCTCGAGTATCGTTACGAGGTGCTGGAGATCATGGGTAAGGGTTCCTTTGGCCAGGTGCTCAAATGCTTTGACCATCTCTCTGGCCAGACCGTCGCCATCAAGATGATCCGCAACAAGAAGAGGTTCCATGCCCAGGCCCTTGTGGAGGTCAAGATCCTCCAGGATCTCATTGAATGGGACCCCCAAGACAAACACAACAATGTACGTATGACGAGCCATTTCCTTTTCCGAAACCATCTGTGCATTGCCTTTGAGTGTCTCAGTATCAACCTGTACGAGTTTATCAAGAGCAATGGGTTCCAAGGGTTTAGTATGGGCTTGGTCAAGCGGTTTGCAATGCAGTTGCTAAACTCGTTGCAGCTCCTTCAAAAGCATCGACTCATTCATTGTGACTTGAAGCCAGAAAACATTTTATTAAAGCATCCTACCAAGAGTACCATCAAGGTGATTGATTTTGGAAGTTCTTGTTTGGAAAATGAAAAAGGTAAAGGAGAAAAAAAACCCCCCAATATATATATATGTGTGTGTGTGTGTATTCTGACCCACGTCCATAGTATATACCTATATTCAAAGCCGATTCTATCGTTCACCCGAGGTGATCCTCGGTCTCAGTTACAATATGGCCATCGATATGTGGAGCATAGGCTGCATCCTGGCCGAACTACACACAGGCTACCCGCTCTTTCCAGGTGAAAACGAGCAAGAGCAATTGGCCTGTATCATGGAGGTCCAAGGTGTACCTAGTCCAGACATTATTGAGAAAAGTTCAAGGCGAAAATTATTTTTTGGTAAAGAGAAAGAGAGAGAGGGATATAGGGGCATCTTTATAACATTTTATATAGATTCACAAGGACAACCACGCATTCAAGCCAATTCAAAAGGCAAGAAACGACGCCCGGCCTCCAAATCACTCGAGATGGTGCTTAAAACGAGTGACGAATACTTTGTACAGTTTATTGATAGGTGTCTTCAATGGGATCCCGAGCAGCGTATGCGTCCTGATGAGGCACTCAAGCACCCTTGGATCGTCCGTTCATTTAAAAAGTCATCGCGCCATATACCATAAATTCATTATTAATTAATATAAAAAACAAATTGTAAATGTAATTTTTTTTATTAAAATGGATAAACTTTTTTTTTTTTTTTTACACAATTAAACTAAAGAATTGACATGATTATCCCAATAAAGAGGTATATGCGAACTCAAGATATCACTCAATTCCTTGGCAGCCGCCATCAACGAGGCTACATTCTCATCGTCCGACGCAAGGAAGGATCTGACATTCCAGCTGGGTGCCTCGCCCACCGACAGATAGAGGTTTTGTGCAAACCGATTGATCCAATCCTCCTTGTACAGGGACACTTTAAAGATGGTGCGTGTGGGTTCCTTTTCAGAGAGGTCGACAGGGAGCTCCTTGTGCTTATGATTGATGTCGTCCATAAACCATACCTCATCCATGCACACCTCGATGATGTACTCGCCCCATCCATACTTCCACACCGTCTTTTGTACGGTGAACTCGGGGTCGTAATCGTTCTTGTCAATCATCATGATGAGACGACCTGTGTTGGGGTTGAGACGAAGCTGTTTGACGAATTTACCGTGGGGCGTGTCGGATTCGGACAGTAAGCGCTGGGCGCATTGCAGTTTCAGGTCCCACGAATAGCGGCTCTCGATATCGGCACAGTTGATGGTCACAAAGTCCTCCGAGTTGGTAATGCAGTTCCAGAGATTGTAGTGGCCCTCGGATGTGAAGTTTGTCTTGAGGATGGTTCTAAACTTGTCACCACGAGGAGGCAGCTTGGGGTCTCCGGGCAGGCGTGGGGGCTGTAACTGGGCGTGCTGGTCTGCATGGACGGTGAAGGATGTTTTTGGGGAATCGGAAAACTCCTCGCCGTGGATGGAGAGATATTCAAACAAGCTGTCCAATCCGGATCGACTTGTGCTTAGACAGGGCGCCAACTGTGCCGCTGTGCCTGGGTTTCTAAACAGCTTCTCGGATACCTTTTCAATGGGTAAAAACACATTTTCTTTTGGTCTAAAGTTGGAGAGATGGATTTGTCCAAAGCGGAACTTCATACGAATCTCCCAATCGGTCAGACGCAATCGCTCCAAGCCCGGCTCCAGTTTCTCGCGAATGAACTTGGCGTTGCGCTTGGACATGCCTCGCGCTGTGTCCGATAATGTGTGTGATTCATTGTTGTTTTTGGGATCGTCGAGCTGGATCAGGTCCAGGGCGGTGGGCGTACCGGGTTTACCCACTTCACAGAGGTACGTGGATTCAAACAACATGTGAAGCTCGTCGGGTGAATAGTTTTCGGCAAACTCAAAGTTGCCTGGAAGTCTGCGGAACTTGATGACCCAGTTCTCCTTGGGCTGCTGCATGATGAGGAGGGTGGATTTGTTGAATGGCGTCATGAAGCGTACGTTTTTGAGGTAATGGTTGCGAATACGCGCGGCGGCCTTGCGCACCGCCTCATCCGATCCACCGCTGATGATGAAGCCATCCTCTGCCGGCTCGTACCAAAGATAGGCCTTGCATTCGGCTCTGATTTTGTTCAGCAGACGGTCGTTTTCACCGGTCAGACGAATGATGGGCACCATGTCGCCCGGAAGACAAAAGATGGCCATATAAGGCTGTGGCACGGCCGGAATGCCTTGGAAGCTCTTCTCCTCTGCCAAACGGGCCTGCTTCTTCTCGCTTCGGCGCTTCTCGCGTTCCGTCAGCTCTCGCTCCGGCTTGCCCCACTTTTTTGTCTTGCGCAAGTTTCTCGTGTCGGTCTCGTTGAGCTTTGAATAGATGAGGTTGAGGTAGTTTTTGGTTTCCTGAATGGCGGAAGGCTCGCCCCAAATATCTATCTGACGCTTCTCCTCATTGTATGCAATGTGAGAGCCTGTCTTTTTTTCAATTTCGGATATGCGTGAACGGCCATGGCCAAGAATGCTCTCAATGTTCCAGCCTGGCAGAACCCAGTAGTCGTTGGGTGTGCCGCGCGAGTTGGAGGCTTGGCTGGAGCCCGTTCGAAACTCTTTGGGTGTCTGTGATATCGAGGGATCTCTCCATGAACCTCCAAATTCATCTGAGGAATCATCGTCGCTAAATGTGTAGGGTACTTCAGGTTCAATCGACATTGTTTGTTTCTTTTATTGATATATGTGAGTAGTTTTAGAAAAGGAAAGAGAAAGCATATATTAGTTTCTATTTTCGTTATGCCTTTTTAAACCCTTTTTCCTGGGAGAACAGTCACAGATCTGCTCATCTGTATAAGAGATAGAGTGTTCGTTCTACTTAATAACTTGATATATATATATATATATGTGTGTGTGTGTATATATGATGAGTACGTCTAGTCATTATTTTCATTGATTCTGGACGATGATCCCGATATACCGATGGAATGTGAAAACGTATACAATGTTACTGTTTCTGGGGTAACTTGTTCATAGAGATCACTTAAATCAATTGTGTGTGATATTTGCTTTTTTATTCACCACAAAAGCACTAGTAACCCCTTAGTTTCAATGTCTTTTCATTTTCACCGCCAATATGGAGGTAGGACTGGTTTATACATATCGTTGATATATTTTACGTATCTGTCAAAAAAAAGTGTATTTTGTCATTTGAGAAACATGAATAAATCCAATAAAATAACTGACAACATTCTACTTGATTGTATTATTTGGAATTCATCATAAACAAACCTGATATTTATTACCACTCCATACACAAAATACACGGATATAGAGGATGATGCGCTGATTTCCAGCAATTAAAACTCATACGCACTATTCAACACCAAGACACGATTGGATTAGGAGTCCGCCTTACAAGCCACAATTCCTCATTCTGAGGTCTTGTTGTAATAGCAAGTACAAAATGTAAACGCGCCTTTTTTTCTTATTCTTCTTCTTCTTCTTTTTCGCCTTAAAAATATCTTATTGAAATGAAAGCTTTACATACAGCACCTGGGGTGAATAGAGGAACAGTAGCTGAATTAGACGGCACTTTAAGTAAGCATACAACAAAGAGCTATAAATGTATACATTTTTGCTAATTCCGTTTTATAGTCTCAGCTGAAAATGGCAATGACGCCTCATTACAAGATCTAGCAACAAGAAATGTAAGAAGAACAAGATGGAAAACACAACAAGAGTTTATTTATAAATAAATATTTTGAACACTAGTGCTATCTATACCCAACCATTGAATTTCAGTCCATCACTGCTGCCAAACTCAACTTTTCCAATTCAGTACAGCGAGAACCGTATCTCTTTGAGAAATACAGTGCTGAAGCAATTGAATTCATCCAAGGCAAATTGAATGAAAGGTAACTTTCTATATTCATCAAAGCTTAAGTTAAGCTGTACTCATTCTACCCGAATGTATATAGCCTTCCTCTTATTCAAGACTCGTAAGCAGTCTTAATAACAGCACACACACAACACGATTCTTATTAACCGTCTCTTTTGTTTTTACACCTAGTGCAACCTATAAGAAAATGGAAGGATTGTTTAAAACAGTACAAGAAAACTGCCCTACCATGGATGATACAACCATTGATCAAGATATCCTAAAGAACGATGATGCGCCTTTCAAATGCATGTCCTGGCACCCACACAAACGTACATTGGCCATCGGCTATCAGGACAACCAAGTGTATGTGTATCAGGCCGAAAACGACCATTGGAAATGTCGAATTCTGCGCCATGAATTTATGGAAAACATCACCTGTATGGAATGGAAGGACAAGGCAGCCGGCACCTTGGCTGTGGGCTGTGAAAAGGGAGTGTGTGTATGGCGCCTAGAGAACGACAGTGCATCCACGTCTCAGTTCCAAACATACAACAATGCGGTGCCAGCATCTGCTCTGTCATCAGACTCGACGGGATCTCGACCAAGATTCCACCCCAACGCCTCAATGAGTTATTTGTGCTATCCCGATCATCACAACATCAGCAGCGTGGCCTGGGATCCCAAGCCAGGCAGTCATTTGCTTGCAGTAGCCTCTGCTTCATCCAACACCTTGATGATTTATGACACTTTACTTAATAGAACCCATCCTTTAAAGCGCTATGGAAAGGGAAGCATCCTATTACGATGGAGTCCCAACGGTAAATGGCTTTATGATGGAGGATCGTAAGTAGTAAAAAAGTAATTTGTTTGATGCAGTAAAAACTGAAATGTTGAATATTAGACGAGCCACCACACGTATTTGGGACACAGCAACATGGACCTTTAAACACTTTAAGAATCCACCTGGTTTATGGGTCAAGGTAAATAAATAAATAAAAAACATGCTTTATATCTATTTGATGGATTAACAAAAACAAAAACAGGCAGCATGTTGGTCACCAGATAGCAGATCCGTCTTTTATTCCATGGTAAATAAATGTGAGGTCCATGTATTGTATTTATCTGCAAATAGTATTGAAAAAGGTAAAAAAAAAAAAACGATATAACATCAACATCCATCAACTTACATTCTATTTAGATGTTTGGGAGGCTAAAATACTCGACATTCCAAGCGCCATGGCAGATGTTGGCGATGGAACCACCGCACCTGTTGGTGGTCCCATTAAAGACATTACAATCGAACAAAAATACGGCTATCGCTTGGCCATTGCACACGAAAACAGTGATTTATTATCGCTTTACAAGCTGAAAGCAGTCGAGCCGGCCAATTTACGTGATAAATCCCTTTTTGTGCCCATGTAATGTAAAACTTCAGTATTGCTTGATTGATCTTTTCTAATTATCCATTGTAGTGGTTATATCCGTGGTGCCAAGACACAGTACCAGCCAACCGGAGCAAAAGATATCACTGCCGTTAGCGATGCAAAACCCTTATATATTCAATATGGTTATACAAACAAGCGTCATGCTGTATTGGCAGTTTCTTGGAGTAATGGTGCAGTTACTTTTGTCACCCATGAATTTGTTCCTGATGCGCAGATGCAACATTTTATGTAGACAAAAAAAAAAAGAAAAAAAAAACTTGAGGATAGTATATAAAGAAATAAACATTATATATAAACATAAGAAAAAAAAAGTTAGGTATTCCACTTCATTGTAAACGTAATTCAAATGACAGATACTTTATTCTCAAGTTGACACGATCTTCATTGATTTTGTCACCACAATTTGTATATAAAAATTGACCCAATACATATCGTCATCGAAACATGTTTGCAAATTAGCAATTGGATGGAGAATAGTCGGATGTATTATAATTGAATATTACAAAAAGAAAGGTTTATTTACATAAGACATAAGGTTTATATATATATATACACAGAATTACAAAGTTTTTGCTTAAAAAAGGAGAGGTAAATAAAGAACGAAAGAGATATATATGTATACATATTTTTTTTAAGCAAAGATTTCATCATAAGAAGGAGGATCAACAAATTTACGGTCATAGTCACCAAAAACGCATTCGGTTTCATCAAAAGGTGGAGGGGCATCATAAGAAGGAAGCTTTAAAGGATCCAATTCGCTCACCGTCTGGTCAAGAATATCGATATCTGTCTGGTAAGTGACCATTCTTTGGACACGCTGGTTCAATTTGTTTTCACCAGGTATAGAGAGCGTTAATGAGACGAGTAAAAGATGACTAACACTGAAATCAGAATAGGGTTGGGTGGAATGGACAAGCGAGCGTCCTTCAGGAATCTGATAGAGGACCTCGCCCTTCCATTCTCCATTCAAGGCAGTTGTGGGCAGCTTTGTCTTGTTGTTGCGGCTAAGGTTGATGGTGTGAATGGATTGGCTTGTGTGGGTGGCATCGGTATAAATGTTTCTTCGCTCAAGCATTTGGACACCGATACGGTCAACCGTGACGCCTTCTCTAAGCGGGGTCAAGCGTAGAGTGACGGGTAGGTCGGAGCCGAGGGGCACAGACTTTTTATCCGTCAATATTTGATAGTGAAGCCATGTGCATCGATGTGTACGGGAATCAATAGATGGGTTGACATTGTCACCGCTGAGCACATTTGTATCCGGAAGACGAGAAACACGGATATTTTGTTTTGTGAATTCTTTGACAAGGCGACGTGAGGAACGGAGAAAGCGCTGTGCATTTGAGTAATATTCAACTACAGCTGTAACGTTGTAATTAACTTGGATGTCAGTGCAATCGACCGTCTCCGGGAGACCGGAGGGCACCTTCATCTCGAAACCAAATTGTGTCATGCCAGAGTTTAAGACAAGGGATTGTTCTTGTGGGTGTTCTTCGGTTGGATATAATGCTAATTTTTGACAGGCAATGGTTTTCTTGATTGTGTATCCATTTGTATCTAAAACGTCGACTGTATTTAAATCAATGAGTGAGCCAATGACTTTTTCCAAGAAAATTATTTATTATTGTCAACTTACAGCCACCGATTTTGGTTTCCATTCTACCATTGAAATTGACTGAAATCGACTTTACAGTGGTTGTCTTTGGTAGATTTATATTAATTGTACCACGAATGACATTCGATGGGTTGGAATCAGCTTGTATATATAATGTGGGTTCGAGTAACTGAATGACAATGCGAGAAGACTTTAAAAGCATGTTGTATAAAATGATTCAAAAAAAGGTATATTAAAAAGAAAAAGGAAAATTGACAACAAAAGAGGGTAGATAAATAAAATAAATTAACAATTGAACTCTTTATATATCTTTTTTTTTTTTAAAGTTAGAACCTAAACAGCGAGAGTGAACTGAATAATTTATTCAGGCACAGAATGCCCCAATGGATAAACAAAACAGTTGGGCTTGAATTGATCGTCAGAGCCAATCTAAAATGGTACCGCAATCGAAGATATGATTTCATCATTCCTTTAAAAGGGAACATCTGTTTTGACAAGACACTCCACATTTACTTGTACACGCCTTTATGATAAACAAGAGACGTTATTGTTGTTTTGAATAACATATATCTACTATATAGACCCTATTTTTATTTATATATGTATAAATCATATTAAAATAGTGTGTGAATGAGCCTATCATTTATGTTAGAGTTATCTGTTTAGGAAGTATATTGTACCTTCCTTTTAATGGAAAAGCGGATATACTACCAATTTAAGAACCGTGGTGTGACACAACATCATGTTTGTGCCATACTTCTCTTGAGTTTGAATTAAGGTTATTGTTTGTTATTTCCCTCCCAATTTTTGCTCAGAAGAACACTTACAAACATATAATCAATTCTAACACAAAAGGGTTTAACCAAGAACATTTTAACTATGGAAAACTAGATGTGCGTTTAAAAAGGATGCGCAAGTGCTCTTGGTTTTCTGTACATCATCGTTGAGATGAGAAAATTGTTCTTGGTAGTAGTAAAAAAAACAAAAAATGAATAAACTGTATTCAAGTTCAAATACAAGCAAAGCAGATGACCCTTTATTCGTATTTCTATTGTTCTTTATTTATTGTGTGTGTGTAAGCCGAGATAAGCATTTGTTCTGGAAGATGTACCAAGCATTTTATTACCACTCCAGCTGATTTTTATTTATATATTTTTCTATTTTTATATTAAAAAAAACAACCTTTTTACTTATAGAAAAAGAATGCTGATATTACTGTTGAGTTATTTACTCATATGCTTGTTGTTTGCAGTTCAATACAGATACCAGGCAAAGCTCATTACAACCACCATTCAGCAAGCTGGAGATGACCGTGGATCAACTCATCGTCTTTTTGTTGTCTGGTTCCTTGTGCTTATTGGCACACCTTTGCTCATCTTGCTTATGCCATCGACATCACCCACTTGGGTGGTTTGTTTCGGTCTAATGTCCATCATGTGCGGAGTCGCATTACTCAGGTGGGCCACTCATTTCAACGTTTTTTACTTGTTGACATTAGCAACTACCGATGATCACTACATTTGCACCGAGGGACCTTATCGCCTGATACGTCACCCAGGCTATGCTGCTTTTATATTAGCTTTTCTCGGGTTTGGTGTAGCGGTTGGAAATTTCATATCCTTTATTGTCACTGTCGCCCTTGTTGTGTATGCTTATATCCTGCGTATTCAGGCTGAGGAGCAGATGATGCTGGATAGATTTGGTGTTGACTATCAGCAATACATGGAAGAGACACAGAGGTATAGCATTCGATATTGATGTATAATATGAAAATAGGAACATGACTAACTTTTAATAACTTGATTTACCATAAAGTTTAATTCCATATGTCTACTAAAATTGGGTAATTTTTCATGACGCTTTCCATTGTTACATGAGTTAATAATAGTTAATAAAACATATAGTTGATTCGTCACTAATATAATATTTATATAACAACAGCAATTATCTAGTTGCAATTTGTTGCAATTTGTTGCATTATTTAATATGTCTTATCATTGTATAAATATGTACAGCATCATATGAACAGGGCGTATCGCCTAAAACAAATGAGTAGCTGTTGTAGCAATATGCTTTGCAAATCGCATTTATCTAATCATTTTATGGTTACAATGACTGAACACTAAAGTGATCATACCTGGTATCTTGCTTTAGTTTGACCAACCACATTTGCAATAGAAATGGCATAAAAAAAGGGGGCGGATCAAGTAGATATTGGTCAACTCCTATGTTTCAGCATTTGTTTGTTATTTTGTAAAGGATATTCTATACAATGCGAATGCCACAACTTTGATCATAATGGCCTTTCCATCGATTTATGCTTATCTCTTGTACAAGGTACAACTTGAAATGAACCACATGTCAAAGATGATAACTCTTATCTATATCAATATTTCCACTTTAGGACAAGTAATTTTGACAGAATTTTTTATTTTATTTTATTTAGTTTACTTTATTGTCCTTTTTTTTTGTTTTTTTTTAAGTTTAGACGAGATTGTAGGAGGATCATTCTAGTAAGAACGATATATTTCATACGCAACCAATTGTATGTGATTATTATTGCGTAACCCCCCTGCTGAAGTTAAAAGAAATACTAGTGATTTTGTGGGAGTTATAATTGGATAATTAAGTATTTTCCATATAAAAAATATACCTCAAACGAGTAAGAAGTCTTGACGTTTCCATGATCCAATACATCTCATATTTAATAGATCTTCTCAAGGAGGAGAAAAAGAAAATCAAAATGGCAACAAGGAAAATGTCTCGTTAAAACTATTAAAATATACCATTATTGGGCGAATCAAGTCAGCCAAGTCATGAGATTTTCTGTATCCATAAATGACGTTTTTTTTTTTTTTTGTATGTACAGCCATAAACCCAATATAAATTCATATGCAATGGAAAACCTGTTAAATAGCAAAAAAGAATAAAAACCTATTTGGGAAGGATTCCGGTACACTAGTGTTTTGAAGTAACTCAAAGTTATAAATATAGAGTCTATTTTATTAAGCAATTATATATTCGTGCATTTAGAGTAGCCTAATTCCCGTGAAATGATATCATAATCTGATTTGGCCCTATTTAAATATAAAGGGCCAGATCAAGACCTAGATCTCTTTTATTTTCTTTATGTTTAGCACGTTATACCAGCCATATGCATATATGTTGTGATCATATACAATTCAATGGTAATCCTTGGATGATCTGGAACCTTCAATAACGTGTTTGTAAAAGATGTAATCTATCAAAGCAGACATTGAAAGCAACCATTTGGTGAAAGCAAAAACAAAATTCTGGGCAAAATTAGTTCAAATAGCGTATTATTATGTCATTCTTTTTCAAAATCATTGTTACATGACTAAATGCGATTTTCTTGATCCAAAGATCGATGGGCAAGCTCGTGTGATTTTTTTTTCTTTTCAAGTAGTATTAGATATTATAAAACCAACCTATAGCATCTGATAAACTTGATTAAACTTATCATCACAGTCATTCTGCAAACACACCAAATTCAAATGTGATTTTGAATTATTAAAAAAAAAAAAAAAAAAAAAT